>JAZHYW010050535.1:0-109396 GCA_037355805.1 Ixodes ricinus | reverse complement strand
AGTATTGCCGTAATTAAAAGACGTTAGGCTTAGTTGCTGTCGTGAGATCTGGCTTCGCGACGTACTCGACAGCGATTATTCAGCAAGAAAGTATTATTGCTGCGTTTGCACGAATTTGCATCGAAATACCGCCTTTCGTGCTGACTGCGCGGTGCCATGCAAGAGTTTGACACAACGACCAGCTTTCACCCACGCGATTACTTCCCGCCACACTTCTGCGAAGAGAGCGGGTTCAGGCGGATGCCGAGGCAGTTGATTAACCAAACTGTCAGCTTGGGAGTGAACCGCTGGAATCTCGGCCTGCAACTCTCTCCTCCTCTCCTCCTTCCCACTTTATTAATTAATTGTGAACATCGGCAACGCTCCGACGTTACTACGATCGCGCCTTTCGTAATTTGGCGACAGTCATTATCCAACTCTGCGACCGGCGGTGCGCGCCGGCGGAGAAAGAGGATTTAATTTCAGTATGCCTGCAATATGACATACGTCATTTGAATATTTGCGTTCATGTTTATCGGCATGTACACTGCGAATATCTGCTGTAAAGATGCGATTCCTCGCGCAGGCATTTCCGCATCGACAGTACGCAGTCATCGATAAGGTGGCATTATTTTCATCTGTTTGTATATAGCGCTTGTCAGCAAAGTTGCATCATCATTTATAAACATGAAATGAGGTTTGCACTGGAATAATAGATTTTTCGATTGGGATTTTATCTGTTATTTAGTGGGCGAAGAGGAAACTAGCAGACGGGCGTAGAAAGCTCAAATGCTCACAATTGGTACGAACACTTCGAAGAGAGCGCTTCATTTGCCTTCCTCTTCGAATGCCCTCCGCCCCACTGTCGCACCCCGCGTCAGTCATTGACGTGATCGTGCTGCCGCTCGGGCGCAGCACTGTCGTCAGCGATCGATCTGCCGACGAATATTGATCATGTTCAGTGCCAGACTGTCTTATGAACGGCTCCACGCTGTGTGCTTATCCGAATTATTGTATCTGGTGGCCGAGGATCATTTTTTGTTTCTTCATATCGCTTTTGAGCTGAGGAGGAAAGTTGAAGGGGAACAAGCTGAAGAATCATTTCGAGTTCGTTAAAAGGAAAATTTTACGCGAGAAATTAGAAATAAAGATGGCCGGTGACAGCTTTACAAATGTGCGGGCGGGGCCACGTTTAATAACTTTCGTGATATTCTCCTAGTTTTATCGGTTAATGCTGCATTCTGGTTGTTGTGGAGAGATAACGAGACAAATCTTTGCCCTGCGCTCTTAGCGCCCACTGACTATACATAATTTTGAGTATGAAATCTCAGAAGCCCACACACATCGTTTCAAGATGTTTATATGGCTGCATGGAATTGACGTAGTACTCAGCGGCTCCATCTTCGCGCTGTGCTCACAGCGCTGCCGCCGGCCGCTGGCAGCGCAATAGCGAGTACGAGATGATACTCGCCTCTCCTCTCCTCTCCGGTATTTCCAAGAAATTTGCGGCGCTGGTAGCACAAGGGTCAGGATCATCTCTTCATTTAAAAAGTGGTAAGGTGCGTCGATGCACAGTACGTGCAACGCACCCTGGGATCATGCAGGCAGACAGCGTGCGCTGAGCTAGATTTCAGGACGCCATGAATGAAGTGGGCGCGCGGGCACTTGCCTCGAGCATTTCTATTACCAATGAATGGCGCGGAGAAAGAATTGATGGAAGGAGTGTGGTCAGAGTCTCTTCGATGCGTCTGCGTTGTCCTACGGCGTCAAATTGCGCTGCACATGTCTTCTGAGCAAATGACGGTGCCGCGCTGAATGAAGGCTGTTGAAGCGAATGGCCGCGGAGCACTAGCTCGCGGCACGTCTTGCAAGTTTCCACAACAATGGTTGGTGCATCGAGGGATTCTTGGTGGACTGGTTAGTTCGAGGTATCGGCAGGCAAACCGCTGTTCGGTTCGTTGACTTTATTTTATTGCTGTTAACACCTGGGCATGCTCTATTTTAGTAATATAATGTAATGAAATCCATTATAGAGTGAGCGAATTAGTAAAAAAAAAAAATATTCGAGGTATATTTTGCACCTCCTAGCGCAAAATTTGCATGAGGGAATGCGTGACCGCACTCAAATCGCTAAAATTGGCGGGAAAATCCGCATCGCATCGGTCACGTGGCGTCAATTTTCCGCAGGATTGTGCGACGTCACATTTATATTTCCCCTGTTCTAACGGAAGTGGCGGGACGGACAAAATTCGAGTTGAAGAGTATGTTAAAAATTACTTTAAATTTTCTGCTGCTGATTTTTATGTTAAGGCGTATTGATGTTTAGTGTTCGATTTGTCAATGTCTCATACATGATATAACGCCCTCTATATATATATATGTAATGGTTTGCAGCGGGAACGATCGTTCGGAAAAAGGAGCATCTCTTTCACTTTTGTCTCCGAGAGGCCGGGAACACTTGGATCTCGGAAACGATCGAGGTCGTCTCTTCGAACGCCCTCCGCCAAAATGCACGTCCTCTTGCTCGTCGTAAAGATGGATGGGGAGACTGAGAGAGAACAACTCTCCTGCAATCAGTCGATTGGCGGCTCCTCTGGAATACCTCCGAGAGATCTGCAATATAATACGCGCCATTCTCTCACAGATTAATGGAACGCTCATAGAGAGAAAAGATATTCTCGTCTGGCCTCTGACGTAGCTGCGGGATTTTCAGCGGGTCATCGAAGCACCATTAGTTTGAGGAGCGGCCCGCGTCATTCGAAAGGGCGTGTCAACGCTAGTGTTTACCGCGCTTTCTGATTTTCGCTAGGGCTGTGCGTGGATTGTGGCCTATGGTACGACGAAATGGAGTATAGTCTGAGTATCAAACGATCTAGACGTTGAGACAACGAAAGGGCCGGCAAAAAATATAATACGCCGTCCAAAGAGGGGAAATAGCGAGTGAACTCGGAAAGATGAGGAAACGAGGAATGAGAGGAAAAGGAAGGAGGTGAGTAGATGATGAAAATTTCGCCTTTGAGGGTCTACAGGGGACGCTACGAGCGTCCCTTGCCATCCAGTGCTCCGCGAACGTATTATGGTATTGCCCACGTCTCTGCTGTGCACGCCCGCCTGACGCTCATGCTGCGGGATTGGCTGGGATGGCATCGTATCCTCTGGCAGCATTCGCAAGGTGAAACGAGATATTATTTCAAGCTGCTGTTCCGACAAAGACAAGGCATTCCAATGGAGAATTGAGACAAAAGGGATGGTGGGTTGGGAGCTGAAAGAGAGGAGCGAGGAAGCGAAATTCATAGTTTAGCACTGCGGGAAGATGCAAGAGCGAGTGAAAAGGGCGAGAAGAAGGCAGGCGAAATGGCTGTATCAGCAAATGTTGACTTCGCCCTCTTTCTTTCGCAAATAATATAAGATGCCTAGTGAATGCTTTTCCTTCCCATTTCCCACTGAGCAAATCGCGCTCACCTGTTTCGCGCCCGCTCACCTAAATCTCCATCCTTCCGATAAGCAGAGCGTAAACAGACCACGCCTCTTCCTCCCCTCAGCCCGAGAGAAGGCGATCGGAGCGCTCAAAATGGAAATCTCTATTCGAATCCCTCTCCGCCCTCTTCGCGCCATGCGCAATTGTCCGTTGCGTCATTGACCGCCGGCCGGGATCGCTTGCTTGGATCGGAGCCACTGTCAACCAGCCAGAAAGAGGAAGAGAGCGGCGTCTCTTCCGGTTTACGCTGCGTTCTCTGTTTTCTCTGCACTTGACGTTTTCGTTACAGCTGTTGGTATCGCCGGGCCAATCTTCCGAATTCATTCGGCACCGTTACGGAAGCAGATCGTCTTCGGTTTCAGACGCCGGATAGAAATCGAAGAACAAAGAAGAGTTCCGGCTTTCGCAGCGAAGGAAGGAACGTGCGAGCTGCGTCTGTTTTTGTGTGTGTTGCGCGCGCGCGTTTTTTTGTGTGTGTGATGGAAACTGTTAACTGTAGGGCTTGCTGTTTTCCGCCGTCGTTATCCATTTGCATTGGGGGCATCTTATGTGTATGTGCATGTAGCCGTGCGTGCGTGTGTGCGTGAGTGCATCCGCACGCATGCGTGTGTGTGTGTGTGTGTGTGTGTGTACGTACGGGGCGCGTGTGTGAATGTTCCTTCCGGAGCCATTCGTTTCTCACTCCCGACGCACACGCGCGTTTCCGACAATTGGCCCGTCCCGTTTTATAAATAGATTTATATTCGAGACGGGGTCTTTGTTTCTCTGCCTGTTTCCCTTTTTTTTCTATTTTTTCACTTTAGTTTCATTGCAGAGTCTAGCCCAGGAGGGGTGTTTTGCGAGAGTAAGTTTTCGCCTTACTTGTCTCTTTACCGCTTGCTTAAATAGAGAAATAGAGACGAAGCGATGCATTTTAAGCAGCGCCGCCTTGGTGCGTGACGCAGTGAGCCAAGTTGTATAGACTGAGAGCGGCGAGGTTACCGCTGAAACACATCTGTGCGTATCCTCTGAAGCTGACGCAGCTTCTACTTTCCATTCCGCGCACAGATTTCAGAGACAGGACATAAGCATGCAGGTTTTCGGCCCTGAGGTTGGAAACGCACCCACATGCGCATAAAATGCGTAGGGTGCACTGCGAATTAACGTACGCTGTCCGAATCCATCATTTTTTAATACTCATTAGGAGGCGTTCAAATTCACTCACGAAACGAATATATATGTTGTCGTGCGAAAGTCTGATTACATGGACCGGGTATTCAGCTTGTCTTTTTGCCACCACCTTGTCTGATGTGTGGTATGAGCTCGGGAATACCACTGCGAAGCGTATGAGCACCCTTGCATTAGAGCGGAGAAATTGAGCATTCAAATTTTGAATTAGTTTGAATAGTATTTGTAGAACGCGAACAAACTCCCATAATTGTACATAAACGTGTATATGTACTGCATTGACACTGTAAGTAGTAGTCGGCGTTGACAGACAATAATAAAAGGCAGAAACGTATTCCAAGTTATTGCGCTTTGGAGACCTTCGAGAAAAACTGGTGGTGAGCCAAAAAGTTGCTTATTTGTAGAACCACAAAATCAAAATATATTTGACTCAAAAGAATTTTCCGACGATCTTCTGTGTCTCCATTTCTGCTCCAGGCTGTCTTATGCATACTGTTGCTTTTCTTTTGTGCTTGCTTTTCCTAGCTATGTATCTATTTATCCAGCATTTTACCATCTTCTGTCCATTGTTTGTATAGAGTATTATTTGGTTCATTTCACGTTCATGTTCATTATTTAATTTGCACTAAAACCAAACTTCACTCTTTCAAACTTATTTTAGCTCTTCTTCTTCTTGTTCTTCTCTCTTCGTTCTCTTCTAACTTCCCCAACCTCCAGCTTAACTTTGCACTCCTCATTTTTACCATTTATTCTGTTTAGTCCTATAAAGAGAACAGTTAACTCTACATATAGCTCGGCACTTACATCGAGAACAAATGAGATCAATTTGATGCAATATATGCAGTAAACTTACCTGAAAACGGAACACGTTACTTTTGCAAAGTGACCCAAGACAATGATCGAAATAGACTTTGCCACCGTAAATCAGCTTTGAGAATCTGAAATGTATTCTGATTTTATTTGTTGTTTTTATGAGCAAGTATTAAGAAACGTGAGTCTTATTTTAGACTTTTTTTTGTTGTGTGTATGGTTTACAAAATTGTTAGAAGTTTTAGTTAAGCATCATCCAGGCGATCTAACTTCTGGAAGGAAACTTGTTTTACACAAACCACGCGTGTGGTTTCAAAAGGGAAATCTTGTATTTTTTAGAATTTTTTCCGAATTGCAACATTTTTACCGTTTTTTGGCGTAAAGAGGATGAATGCGGTCAAGTTGAGAAGTCCGGGTTCTTCTTTTCCCCAGGAGTATTGGTCTAGAATTCCTATTCGATGGCCGGATAGTTAGACTTTCTGATCCCATTATTTTGTGTGTGAGATTAACTTTTCATAAAACTGGGGCAAACATTATCTGAGCGAATTTATCTGAGTACTTGTCAAGCAAAAACTTCAAAGAGGGTAGTTGCTCAAAAAATCTAAATCGACTTGACGGCCAGTAATGAGGATCTGCGTGTACTTCTTTTTTTCTATGGGGAATGCTTGATCTCCTAATATTTGAGCATAAGAAGAAAGACACCATGTAAAGGTAGGAGGTCGAGATATTTGTGTGTGACTAAGCCCTGAAAATTTTTTTAGATATTAAGTTGCTCGGTTTAGTCGGTATAGCATATGCGTTTTTTGTCTGACCAATTTGTTATTTCCACCTCTTCCTATTATCTCGACTAAAATCGAAATGATTTAAATACGTAGCCGTGACATGTTTAGCACTGACATGACTCCCAGTTTCCTTGTATTTTGCTATTATCATAGGGAACTTGTCATTGCAAATACGATAGGTGTCCCTCATATAGTCATTGTCAGTGAAGTCATTTTTAAATCGTGTCATTCGTCGATATAGCGATTGCTCGCCTGTCGCGCGAGTTGTCTTGGGGCAGCGGATGTCTGCGAAAGGCTGCGAGCTTCAGAGCGATAAAATAGTCCAGTTGACAGGACCAACACACTGCCTACAACAAGTTTGCGTTTGCCCACCGCGAGAGCGCACGCGCAGAATACCTCGTCTTCGAGGCGAGCATCTGCGCAGTGCCGACAGCAGCGCCATCAAAAGCGTGACGTCAGAGTTGAGTTGGTCTAGCTTTCACATCTTCGCTCCAAAAACGAGCTTCTGCTTATCCTCGCAGACTAGTCTTGGCGCCTAGCTAGCGTAATTAGTCATATCCCAATTCTACTTCTGTAACAAGTGAAATGACGATACGGTTGAATACCATGACTTGTAGAGGCGTACTGATATTGGCATTTGCCCATTTGATGATGGACTAAAGGCCAAAGTTGCGGACGTTGTGACCACGGAAATTGGGATTGCGCTTGATACGTATCAGTGCTCACTGGCGGATTTCAGTGGTCTTCGAATTAGGCCAGCAGTGAGTGACTCCACAATTTTATAAGACAAAGACTACGGCGTCGAAGGTGAAGGATGTATGTTTTGGCGATGCTAGTATGTTATATATGGAATGATTGCTTTACCTGTAGCTCATCAGAGGTGGGCCATGTTCATGGACCGCCACTGATTCAGGAGTTTGTCGCGAAGGTTAAAGGGGACAGTTTAGTCTTGGCTCATGACGTATTCGTGGATCACGGTATCCGAGCGCGGCCTTGATTGGACATACGAGAAAGAGCACTCGACTTTATAATAATAATAATAACAATAATAATAATAATAATAATACATACATTTATCATATCAAGTCATATTTAACCCAATAAAGCAAAATAAGTTTCAGGGACCAGATCCAGCAAGAGAAGAAAGAACAATACGTAAAAATTAAAGAAGAGAAGAAAATTTCAATATAAAATTATTCGCAGCCATAAGCCAGCAGATAAAACACACACAAAAAAAGCCAATTAACGGTATCATCATTGGGAATAATACTGATTTTGTATCAACTTCGTATTGAAGAAAAAAAGTAACGTCGGGGAGAACAGACCACCGTAGTTACAATTGGCGTAGGCACTAAAAAAAAGGAGCACCAACGAGAAAAAAATACATTAGTAAACTCGCATATAATCTTAGGCCTAACGATGCAGATGAAACAATGGGTCTATTTCCAGATTATTGAAAATTTTCACTGATATCATTTAAAACAGATACGCCAGAAAATGTTGTTTTTAGAGTTTTCTTTTAATTTTCTGTTTGAGGTAATGGAAAAAAATTATCTGTACCATTGAACACTTTAATATAAAAAATACATATCGCGTTCTTCACTGTGAGTCGAGAGGTAGCTCTATTTCATGCAGTGACGAATGCGATGTGATTACTTTCAAATGCTCTCCTCCTTTGCGAAGTGGCGCCAGATCACAGTTTGGAGAAAGAGGGAGAATGATGAACTCAACAGCAGCGGCTTGACAAAAATGTTATGTTATACGTAACGTTCTTTGATTGCGCGAAAATTCTGGAGAGTGGACAGTTAAAAAAATTGTGATCCTGCAAATTCAGTATACGTAGCGTATCAACCTGTTTTCCTGATAGGAATCTTTATGTTGTATTCGCCGCTGATTTTTTTTAAGTCCAAGAAAGATCGCAAACGTTTAAATGCCTAGGGTATTTGATCGAACTAACAGGTTTTAGGATCACAGTGAGTACACAGCAACTAGAGTTGTGAAGTTGTTAGTGGATAGGTCACCTATAATTTTTATAATGTATGATATAAGTTGTTTTAGAGGTATTACTGAAGTTTGTTTATTGAAAACCAGTCCACGAGCATCTAGTTGGATATTTCCACTGCAATGCTGGCATTACTTGATGGTGAAAGCAAAATATCAGCGCATAGTGAATTGGTATGCAAATGTCAGTTAATAAATTATGTTAAATAATGCAACCCTGCACTCCAGATCTAGGAGGGCCCACAGGGACATTTGCCTAATAAGTGCCTGTGTGCGATAAGAAAATATTTTAAGGCGTGCAAATACGAAAGCCCAAATGAGTACAGCTTATCTGGGAGGGATCATGCCTACTGTATCAAACGCTTTAGCGACGTATAAAGAGTGCACACACATACATTGTAAGCCTAAAGAAGAGTGAATGAAAGCCCAGTTGTTTTAGAAGATTATAAAATTATCAGCGACAAACCATAATAATAATAATAATAATAATAATAATAATAATAATAATAATAATAATAATAATAATAATAATAATAATAATAATAATAATAATAATAATAATAATAATAATAATAATAATAATATATTTTTTTATTTCAATTAAATACGGGTCTAACAAGTTGTGCAAGCAGGGGACAGCTATTCTTACTGACAAAATCACATCCCCTACACTGTCGGGGTACGGTTTAAATATATCTCTCTGCACGCACGAAATAATAATATGACGAAAAAACATGCACATAAAAACCGACGGGCCCCACGATGTATATATCATGTATATATATATATTAATAAAAACCACACACACACGCATAGTTATGATACCCCATTGAATCCTTTATAATAATAATAATAATAATAATAATAATAATAATAATAATAATAATAATAATAATAATAATAATCGTTATCTCTATTTAAAGAAATGGTGGAGCGAAATAAATATGCGTCAAGAGTTGGACTACCCTCACTGATCGGCAACTTGGAGCAACAGTTTTCTTTGCAATGAAAAAAGAAAAACAATCATATAGAGAAAATTAATTAGCAATGGGAATAACAGAAACAAGACACAGAACGCTCAAATATGTGTGCACCGCTACGCAACCTTTTTAGGGCGATATTGTCTTCAGATTCCAGCCTTTTTTTCAAAGTTGTTTAGAAGTTCGGGAATTAGTGAGTATTTGCTGCCCATAATTACAGTACGTCGGAACCTTCCAATATTCTGAAAGGGTCAAGAAAATCCTAATGCAACACTTTTCTTGTTTTCATTCTAATGGTGATTAGAAGTCTATAACAGATATTTATGAATTTTCTAATATTTACATATTACTAAACATGGTCTGCGTGAGGGTCATAAGATTGAAGTTGTCCTAAAACAATATTTTTAAGCAGTTAAATTTCTTTTGTATTGGATGCTTTAATGTTGCAATGACCAGAAGTGAAAGGTAAATGCACTCATTGGTAAATAATTATTTTCACTGCAAACTGGTAATCTGGCTAGACGACAGGTTCAAACCAGCAAGACGTGACCATTTGAAACTTCAAATAAATTTTTTACATGGCTATCCCACACAGGCTCATAAAAGACAATCTAGTGTTATTCCCGATTTCTGCCGGATTCCGAGCTGTTATGTCTTGGTATTCTTTTCGACCTATTGTTATTTTGTTTTTTCAGTGTTAATGTTTAGCCCATTTGCTGCCAACCTGACAAACTAAAATTAACAGCATCCACTATCATCGCTAATAAAGAGGAAATAAAACAACAAACGCGCGTGAACATCGCAAAAGACAAAATATACATGTTTAGATCGACTTTTTAAAGGAACCATGGAATTAAAGGACCCATGAACGTTTTTTTTTACTCGCGCTAAATACTACTTAGAATCACTCCTAACGTTACTAACTGAATACAATTCGCCTTAGGTTTTATTTCTAGGCAATGGCAGTCGACAAAAATTTCGAGAAATATGGGCAACTATCCCCTCAACTCGTAGTCGGAACAAGCGGCCACGTGGTCTGGGTGCCTATCCTATGCCACCAACGTTAATCATAACCACGCGCTGGGGCAACACCTCGTAGATAACAAGGCCGCAGTGCTGAGATGATGATGACATCAGCGAAGGCCAACGCTGGGCACAGATTGGACACGACCATCGCTTCAATATTCGGCTCAAACTTCAATCGCACCCGAGCTCTGGCGCACTCGTTTCCAGTCTGTGTCCAGTGTTGGCCTTCGCTGGTGACGGAAAATGTCAGCACTACGGCCTTTTCTCTTAGGCGGCGTTGGCTGGCATTGGCGACGTAGAAAATGCGAGAGTTCGGCTGTTCTCATCACCGTAGGGGCTGGAAACAAGTCACTACCCGAGAGTCCGCCGAGGCATTGATTTTTACGAACCAATTGCTTTAACTTGTATATAAACGATATTGTGAATATAGACCTTGCTAAATTTGTAATTGATGCAGACGACACAGAGTATATTTATCTTCTTAAATAGCGATGAACTAGTGGATGTGTTAATTTTAGTTTGTCTGCGTTGGCGGCTTGAGCAAAAGAAAATGGACTAAACATTAACACTGAAAAACAAAACTAATTTTCTCGTCCGAAAAATAAATTATACCAAGGCCTATAGTATTTAGCTCAGGTCCACAGAAATCGGGAATAAACATAAAACACTAGGTGTCTTTTTTATGAAAATATGTCATGGGATAGCCATGTAAATTATTTGGTTTCCAAATAGTCACGTCTTGCTGGTTGAACCTGTGTCACAGCCGAATTCTACCAGTTTGCGTGAAAATAATTATTTACCATGGTCTGTCTACTACTCTGAGTCATTGCAACATTGTCTAAAGCACAACCACGGCATCCAACCTAAAAGAAATTTAACTGCTTAAAAATATTGTTTTAGAGACAACTTCAATGCATCTTATGACCCTCACACTGAGACCATGCTTAGTACATATGCAAATATTAAAAATTCATAAGCTATCTGATTATAGACTTCTAATCACCATTAAGAATGAAAACAGAAAGAAAGTGTTCTTTTAAACGAGGTAGTTGCATTAGAGAAAATTATTACGGTTTACTGTTGACCCGCTTTCATGAATATTGGAAGGTTCCGACGTGCAGGTCAAAGTATGGGCAGCAAATGCTTCCGCATTTAATTCCAAAACTTCTAAACAACTTTGAAAAAAACTGAAATCTAGAAACAATATCGCTAAAAGGTTGCGTACATTTACATATTTGAGCGTTCTGTGTCTTGTTTCTGTTATTCCATTTGCTAATTATAATTTTCTGCTATTGATTGTTTTTTGCTTTTTTTTCATTGCAAGAAAACTGTTTGCTCAAGGGTTGCCGATCGGGATGAGGGTCCAGCTTCGTTGACGCTATTGCATTTCGCTCCACCATTTCTTAAATAGAGATAACGATTATTATTATTATTATTATTATTATTATTATTATTATTATTATTATTATTATTATTATTATTATTATTATTATAAGAGTTCAATGGAACATCATAACTATGCGTGAGTGTGTGTGTGTGTGTGTGGTTTTTTTTTTGTCTTTTCTTGTTTTGTTTACATGATTATTTATTGCATCACAGTGTAGTTAATGATACTATGTGCATGTTTTTTTTTCGTCATATTTTATTTCATTACAGTGCAGAGGCTGCATGGTGAGCTTGACACCGTTTGCGTAGGGGATATTGGTGGATTTTGACTCGTAGGTGCTGTCCCACAAGCCTTTACTGGCTTTGACAGACCCGTGCCTCGACTTGAGAAATTATCTGCAACAAATAAATATATTATTATTATTATTATTATTATTATTATTATTATTATTATTATTATTATTATTATTATTATTATTATTATTATTATTATTATTATTATTATTATTATTATTATTATTATTATTATTATTATTATTATTATGGTTTTGCTCGCTGGTCGTGGTACCACCAATCTTCTAGAAACCTTTTCAGACTTCATTCACTCTTCTTTTGAACACAACATGTATGTGTGTGCACCTCTTTATCGATGTCGCTAAAGCGTTTGATACAGTAGACCATGACATCCTCCCAGACAAGCTGTATAGATTGGGCTTTCGTGCCCATTTCACGCACTGCTAAAATGTTTCTTTACAAATCGCACACAGGTTGTAGCGGTAGGCAATGTCCATAGTGCAAAGGCCCTCCTAAGATCTGGAGTCCTCAGGGTCGATTTTGTCACCACTGCATTTAACATATTTGTGAACGACATTTCATCATCCATTACCAATTCACTAATGTTTCAGTACGCTGATGACACTGTTTTGGCTTTCCGCCATCTAGTGTACCAGCGCAGTGGAAATGCTCCAACTGGATGTAATTAGCGTCATGGACTGGTTTTCGGTAAACAAGCTTCGAGTAAATGCCTCTAAAATAAAGCTTATATGTTTCGCAATCCCTTAAAGAATATAAGGTTGACCTATCCACTATTTCCTTCAGCAACTCTGGTTGCTTGTGTACTCACTGGTGATCCTATAGAATATGTTAGTTCGATCAAATACCTAGGCATTTACTTTGATTGTGATCTTTTCTGGACTACTCATGATGACGCATCTTTGTCAACGGCTGAGGTCAGTGTCATGTATGCTATACAACATAAAAGATTCCTACCTTTCTCCATCAGGAACAGGTTGTGCACGCTTGGCCTACGGTGTACTAAGGTACGGGATCACAATTTTTTTTAACTGTCCACTCTTTTGGCATTCCAGAATTGACCGAATTTTAAACGCAATCCTCAAGAACGTTACGTATAACACAACATTTTTGTCAAGCGCTAACTTGTTTGGTTCGCTTGAACTGCCCTCATTCCACTCCCTCTTCTCCAAACTGTGATCTGGCGCCACTTGGGAGAGCGATTTTAATGTCACATCGCATTCGTCGCGTGAACTTAGGGCTACCTCTCGTTTTCGACATACCACGAGTGAGAACGCGATATGGTGAAAGTACGCGCGCTTTTTATGTGCCAAAAGTGTCTCAATGATTTACCAGACTCAACTTTTTCCATTACCTCAAACAAGAAATTAAAGAAAACTCTAAAAACAACATTTTCTGACGTATCGCGACAGTGACTGTGAGCTTTAAATGATATCGGTGAAACGTTGACTATTCTGTTTGCGATATTATTCCTTTTCGTTTCTCAATATTGTCCTGAAGTAGATTGTTGTTTCATCTGACATCATCGTTAGGGGCCCTAAGACCTATGCGATGTTTGGCTCAGTGTGATTTTTTTTTCTCGTTAGTGCTCTTTTTTAGTGCCCTACACTAACTGTAACTACAGTCTTGGTCTGTCTCGTCCTGACGTTCTGCTTTGCCTTTTCACAGTACGGACGTGCAAGGAGTGCGTGTGTGTGTGTTGTGTGTGCACCGTTAAGGGTTTTTTTTTGTGTGTTGTTTTGACTGATCTGCTGGCCCCATGGCTAACTCCCAGGTTCATCCTGCGGAAGCAATGATAATTTTGTGTGAAATTTTCTTCTTCTTTTTATTTTTACATATTGTGTGTCAATATGCGAGCTCGCTCTTTGCTTCTTCTGCTGGATCTGGTCCCACAAGCCCTTTGCCGGCTTTGACCAGGTCCGATGCTGAACTTGGTAATTTTTTCCCTCATGAATAAATATTATTATTATTATTATTATTATTATTGTTATTGCTATTATTATAAGTCGAGTGCTAAACGCAGTTCTCGTGTCCAATCCAGGAGCCGCGCTCGACTGCACGTCAGGAGGATTGTTTCGATCCCACAATTGCGTCAACACGTCTTTGCGAAGGCAAGACTAAAAAAATAGTTGTCCCCTTTTTAGCCTTAGACAAAATTCACCGCGACAAAGAAGCTCCGGAATCAGTGGCGGTCCGTAAGGCTATATGAGGCCATTCACTATCATATTTCTCTTTGTCCTGTCCGCAGATGGACTACAGGCCAAAGCCACGGGCCGCCAGGTCCAATCACGTTCCTACGCTACACTACGACTACGCCTAGCATTGATTAGGGGTGGACGAATAATGCTCCGAAACCAAAAACGCCGCATCATTTCTATAGCTTCGACACTGCAAACAGTCTCTTTTTGCAATGTAAAATTGATGAGTCACTCACTGCTATTTCAATTCGAACCACTGTCCGCCAGTGATCTGAGACGCGAGCACTGATACGTGCATCAAAGTGCAATCCGCAATTTCTAAGTGGCTCGTGGTTGGATCTAGCGGTCCGTAGCTTTGGCCTTTTAGTCCATCGTGTAGGGTGAGACGAAGTATAGTATCAGTACGCCTCTGCAAAGTCACCGCTGAACATTCCAACCCGTTATCGTTTTACATGGCCCCTTTAGTTTTGGGCTGAGATAAATTGGTGATATGACTAATCAGCATATCATTTAGGCGCCAAAAGAAGACTAGTGCACGAGGATAGAAAGCAGAAAGCTCGTTTTTTGGGCACAGGAAAAAGTGTGAAAATACAGACCCAACTCAACTCTTGACGTCACGCTGCTGCGGTGGCGCTGCTGTCGGCACTGCGCAGATAAGCTTCGCCTCGGGCGAATTTGATTTCTGCGCGTGCGCAGTGCTCTCACCCGGTGGGCAAACACGGGCTTGTTTGTAAACAGTGTGCTGGTCGATAGCGGACTATTTTTTACCTCCTTTCCTGAAAAGCTCGCAGCCTTTTCACTCGTGACGCATCCGCGCTGCCCAAACACGTCGGCCGAACCCAGCTTCACGCATTGGAAACGAGCAATGCGTCACTCGGGCGTATGCACGCGCTCGATCAATCGATCCGTCGACGAATATTTTGATTCGTGTTCGCGGCCAATGACTGTCATGGAGGGACCTATCATTATTTGCGAATGACAAGTTCCTATGATGTGCTTAAGAAGCATACAGGAAGCTTGGAGTCATCGTGTCCGGTGCCCAAACACGTCACGGCCACGTGATTTATCATTTCGATTTTGTAGTCGAAGATGAAAGCTAAGGAGGAAGAAGGTGGAAAATAATTTCATGGTCCATTTAAAACACATATGTATACCGACTAAGCCGACAGCAATATCTAAAAAAAAGAAACGTTTTTTTCGGGGCTACAGTCACACACAAAATTATCTCGACCCTCTACCTTTACATGGTGTCTTTCTTCTTATGCTTCAAATATTAGGAATCAAAAAAGCGATTCCTTACTAGAAAAAAAAAAGTACACGCAAAGATCCTCGTACTTTGGCCGTCAAGTCGATTTAAAGTTTTCAAGCAACTACCCTCTTTTTGGGGGGATTTTTTGCTTGACAGAGGCTCCGAATTAAAGTCGCTCAGATTAATGTTTCTTACAGTTTTATGAAAAAGTTAATCTCACACACAAAATAATGGGATCAGGAGTCTCCGCTTTTAATCCGACTTAAATCGAATAGAATTCTAGCCAATACTCCTGGAGAAAAAAATAGAAAACAACATACGACTTTTCAACATTTCTGGGGCACATTCTAAATCCTCTTCGCTCAAATCAACAAAAAACGACAAAAAATGTTGCAATTTGAGACAAAAATTTCTAAAAGAGAAAATACAAGATACAGAAGACGGGTCCAATACGCTTGAGAGCTACACGCGTGGTTTGATGAACAAAACGGGGACACCATCCCAGAAGTTAGATCGCCTGGGCCAATTAACTAACTAAAACTTCTAACAATTTTATAAACCATACACACACACACAAAAAAAGTCTAAAATAGAACTCACGATCTTAATACTTGCTCGCTAAAGCCAACACAATATGTCCAAATCCGGGAGACTACCTTCGGATTCTCAAAAGCTGATTTCACATTTGCAGAATCTTTATTTCGATCGATTGTCTGTGGCTCTCTTTTACAAAAGTAGTTTACGTGCTCCGTCCAGGTTGAGTTTGCTGCGTGGAACTATTTGCATCAATCTGATCTCATTTCTTCTCGATTTCTGTAAGTGCCGAGCTGCACGTTGCATCAAAGAAAAATTGGGGACTTAACTGTTCTCTTGATAGAACTAAACAGGAGATCAAATGAGAAAAATATGAGGGGAATTACTAAGAATTAAGGTCGAGGTTGGGGAAAGTAGGGGAGTCAGACGAAAAAGAAAGAGAGAATAAGAGAAAGAGAAAGAGAAGCTAAAAATAAGTTTGGAAAGAGTGAAAGACTGGTTTTAGTGCTGGGTAAGATAATGAACATAGAACGTCAAGAAAGTGAACCAAAATAATATATACAGACAATGAGGCAGAAAGATAGGTTAAAAGGCTGGATAAATAGATACATAGCTAGAGAGAAAGCAAGACACAAAGAAAGAAAAGCAGCAGTATGCATAAGACAGCCTGGAGCGTAGACACAATGGAGAACCGAGATCGTCCGAGAATTTCTTTTTGAGTCAAACTATATTTTGATTTGTGGTTCTACCAAATATCAGCTTTTTAGTGGCCATGACATCGTTTCCTCTTTCCAGTTTTCTCGAAGGTCTCCAAAGCACAATAGTAGCTTGGGAATACGTTTCTGCCTTTGTGTATTGTCTTTCTGTCAACGCCGACACACACTACTTACGAGTGTCTATGCGGGTACGTATGCACGTTTATGGTAGTCTATGGGAGTTTGTTCGCATTCTACAAGCTACTGTTTCAAACTAATTCAGGGTTTGAGTGCTTTGCTCCGAGTTTCTCCGGCTTCTAATGCAGAGTGACACAAGGAGTTAACTCATACACTTTCACAGTGAAGTTCTACATTCCCGAGCTTATTTACAGGCTGTCACAAAAGAAAATTTACACGGTCATTTTTACCGCAAAAAATGCACTAGGCATCGCCGAACGCTCATTTGCCGCCCAAAGGTATAGCTAGAAGCCACAACCAGATGCCAAAGTTTCAGCCCGATCTGATAAATTAATCAAAAGTTATAAGTGATTTTCTGAAAATTTCAATGGGAAAATGGCGGCCGACGGAGTTTTCAAACACATGGGGCTCTATGGCATCAGAAACCGAAAACGGGCAAAAATGGGCTCCATTTTCCGATTGGAATTTTCAGAAAATCACTTATAACTTTTGATTAAGTTATCGGATCGGGCTGAAACTTTGGCATCTGGTTGTGACCTCTAGCGCTATCTTTGGGCGGAAAATCAGCGTTCGGCGAGGCCTAGTTTATTTTTGCGGTAAAAAAAAAAACCTGTAAATTTTCTTATGTGACACCCTGTACATCAGACAGGGTGTTGGCCAAAAGACAAGCGCTAGGTCTACCGGTCCATGTAATCAGATTTGCGGACGACAACGCCCTGTATATTTCTTTTCGAGAGTGAATTTGAACGCCTCGCCTCTAAGTACGTGTCGCATCCTGATATGGATGCGGACGGCGTACGTTGACGAAAGTGCACCCTACGCATTTATGCGCATGTGGGTGTGTCCGCGTTTCCAACCTCGGACCGAAAAAGCCTGCATGCACATGTCTGTCTCTCAGAATACCTGTGCGCGGAATGGAGAGTAGAAGCATGCGTCAGCGATTTCAGAGAGATACGCTGAATGTGTTTGAACGGTAGCAACACACCTCGCCGCTCTCAGTCTATATAACTTGGCTCACTGCGTCACGCACCCAGGTGGTGCTGCTTAAAATGCATCGCACAAAGGTCTCATCCGGCGAGGCTTTTCTATTTAAGCAACTTGGTAAGACAAGTAAAGAAAAAGGCGAAAACATAACTCTCGCAAAACACCCCCTCCTGCTTGAGCAATATACGTAAGAAAACAAAAGTAAAAAAAAAAAAATAAAAAAAAAGCGAAACTGGCGAAGAAACAAAAGACGTCTCGAATGCCGTCTATTTCTAAAAACGGGACAACAATTGTCAAGAGCAGGGTCGAAATCAATAAGCAAGGCAGCTCATAAATCAGGAAGTGAAAACAGATGGCTCCGGAAAGAGACAATTCACACAGACACACACGTACGTACGCACACACACACACACACACACACGTATACGGATGCACTCACGCACACACGCACGCACAGAAACACATACACATACACATAAGATGCCCCCAATGCAAATATAACGACGGCGGAAAACAGCAAGCCCTACAGTTAACAGTTTCCATCACACACACACAAAAAACAAACGCGCGCGCACGCACGCACACAAAAACAGACGCAGCTCACACGCCCATTTCCCTTCACTTTCGCCGAACTCTTCTTTGTTCTTCGATTTCTGTCTGGCGCAGTTAGAACCGAAACGATCGCTTCGAGTAACGGTTTACTCGAATGGATTCGGAAAGACGTTGGCCAACGACACCAACAACAACAACAACGAAACGATCAAGATCACAGAAAGAACAAAGAAACAGCGTAGAAAAACAAAGGAAGAGACACCGCTCTCTTCCCCTTTCTAACGGTTGACGGCGAAGCTCCCGATCCAAGCAAGCGATCCGGCCAGCGAGTCAAAGCCCAAGCCAAACGCAACGGACCGTAGCGCATAATGCTTACTTCCCGAAGAAGGAAGGGCGGAGAAAGGGATTCGGGTAAAGAAGAATTTCCATTTTGAGGACGCTTCCGATCGCTCTTTTGCCTGTCTCGATTTTATAGGGAAGAGAAAGGGGAGGCGGTCGTTACCCGTAGTCCTGTTTGCTTTCCCGCTCAGTCTCATTCACTTTCCTCTTATCGGGAAGGATGGAGATTTAAGGGTGAAACGGCGCGAAGCGGGTGAGCTTGTTTGTAGTGGGGGAAGAAATGGGAAGAGAAAAGCATTCACGATGCTACGAATTAGGCGTAAGGGGTTTGGACGCTTTTAGTTTTGTTGCAGAAAAGAAGAAAAGAGAGCCTTAGTCAGCTGACTAGCTGATACCCCGTCCTACCATTTCAATCGCCTTCTTACTTCCCTTATTTCCCTTTTCACTCGCTCTTCTGTCTTTCCACCAATTCTTCTTCTCGAATCCCTTTTCATTTCCCCTACGCTCCCTCTCTTTCAGCTCCCAATCCACCATCCCTTTGTCTCAATTCCCCATTGGGTGCCTTGTCTTTCATCCGTTCTTCGCTTAGTAATATCTCGTTTCACCTTGCAGTGTACCGGAAGGGAGGATACGTGCCATCCCAGCCAATCCCACAGCGTGTGAGCGTCAGGTGACCTTGGGGCGGGCGTGCGCAGCGGCGATCGGTGCACCAAGTCCCATAATACGTTCGCAGGCACTGGATTGGCAGGGATAACTCGTAGCGTCCCCAGCGAACCCTCGAAAGATGAAACGAAGTATACTTCATCATCTATACCTCTTTCTCCTTCCTTCCCTCTCATTCCTCGTTTCCCTATCTTTCCGGTTCCCTCTCTCACTCGCTGTCCCTCTTTTGGACGGCGTTATTATACACCCATTCCGTTTTCGCTGCGTCTTGGACCGTTTCGTCGTTTGATCCTCAGACTATACTCCATTTCGTCGTACCATAGACCGCAATCCACGCTACGAGCCACCCTAGCGAATCAAGCGCGGTAAACGTATAACATTACTAGCGTTGATACGCCCTTTTCGAATGACGCGAGACGCTCACTAGGCTAATGGTTGGCTTCGATGACCCGTAACGTCCACGGCGCTCCATCGCGAAGGCGAAACAGAGAATATCTTTCTCTCTATGAGCGTTATGTCTGTGAGAGAATGTGTGTGTGTGTGTATGCTCTGCGGGTCTCTCGGGTGATTCCAGAGAAACGCATAATCGATGAGTGCAGGAGGAGTTGTTCTCTCTCCGGTCTCGCTGTCCCGTGTCGCTTACGATTAAGAGGACGCGCATTAAGATGGCGTCCCCCGAAAGAAGGCTAGCGCTGGCTTCGTGGAGGGCGTTCGGCGAGGCGACCACTCGATCGTTTCCGAGATCCAAGTGTCTCCGGCATTCTCTCGGAGACAAAGTGAGAAGCGATGGCTCGTTTCTTCGGAACGATCGTTCCGCTGCAAGCGTTCTTATATATATATGTATATAATGTAGAGAGAGAGAGAGAGGGGGGCGTTATGTCGTAGCGAAACGACTTAGGACATTAACCGTCGAACACTAAGCATCAATACGCGTAACATAAAAATCGGCAGCAAGTTTTAAAGCGTAAAATGATTTTTAACGCTATACTCTCCAACTCCAAAATTTTGTCCGTCCACCCGTCCGTTCATTTTCCGTTAAATTTAGAGGGGAAAGTGGCGTCATGTGACGTCACCTGACGTCACGTGTCCTATACACCTGAGGGAAATTGACGGCACGTGACCGATACGTCAACTCAGTTTCCCCGCTAAACTTAGCGGGCGAAATTGACGTCACGTGACCTATACATCCAAGTTTCGCGCTAAATTTAGTGTGAAAATATACGTCAGATGACACACTAATTCGCTCACCATTTCCTATAATGCATTTCATGCATTATAGTACTAAAATAAACGTCGGTGTCCATTTTTTTATTGTTATTTATGTCTGGAGTGTTGGCTGTAACACGTAAAAGATGGAAGGATACGGCTGAACCATTTTAATTTGGCGGTTGCCTGCACCACCTAGCCAACCGATACCTCGAGCTAACCGATCCCTAAAGTCCCCTCGATAAAATTCACGCTTTCAAGTACCGCCAACCATTGTTGTGGAAACTTGCAAGACACGTGCCACAAGCGGGTGCTCCGCAGCCATTCGCTTCCAAGGGCCGCTCATTTCAGCGCGGCACCGTCATTTGCTTCCAAGGGCCGCTCGAGACACGGGCCTCGTGAACTGGTGCCTTTGACGCTACTTGCAGGACAAACGCAAACACATCGAGGGGCTCTCAACCACTCCTAAAGTGCCTCCATGTCCTGATCCAGTGAAAGGGTAGCGCCATTCATTGTTGTACTGAAATGCTCGACGTGACGCTCGCGCGCCACATTCTGGGAAAGCTCATGGCGTCTCGAACATCGACGCCCAGCGCTGCGCTGTGCCGCCAATGATCTTCAAGGGGTGGGCGTAACACATGCCTGTGTGCATCGACGCAACTTGCGCCACTTTGTGAACATGAAGGTTAGCACCTCTGACCACTCCGTGCTACCAGCGCCGCAGAGAGGAGACTCCTGGAAATACCGAGAGAGAGAGAGAGAGGCGAGGGTATCATCCTCATTATGTTAAACCACTTCCTCTTATTTCGCTGCCAGCGGCCGACAGGCGGCGCTGGCAGCGAACGCACAGCGCGAGGTGGACCACTGGTGCGACACGTCAGTTCCGCCACGCGTACCTGGTCAACTATATACGAACATCTTGAAACGTGGTGTATTAAGTGAACTCTGAAGATTTCCTACCCAAAATGATGTATAGTCAGTGAGAACTTAAGAAGCTCGGGGCGTGGCAAGACCCGCATCTCGTTATCTCTCCACAACCAATCAGAATGCGGCATTAACCGATAAGAACTAAGGAGGACCAATCACGAAGAGATATTAAACGTAGCCCCGCCACGCATTTGTAAAGCTGTCACCGACTGCCATCTTTTATTTCTGATTTTCTCGCGTAAAGCTCCCTTTACAGCGAACTCGAAATGATTCCTCAGCTTGTTCCCCTTCAGCTTTCCTCCTCAGCTCAAAAGCAATATGAGAAACTGCGTGGTCGCGACGTTTACTTGGCCACCGGATGCAATGAGTCGAATTAAGCTCTTACCGTGCTTTTTAAGCACACAGCGTGGAACTTGACGTTCGCCAGTTCTGCTAAGATGCCGTCACGGCGCTTACTGGCCACGAACGCCAATTCAAATATTCGTCGACGGATCGATCGCTGACGACAGTGTACGCCCGAGCGACGCGGTGAACGCGTCCAATGACACAACTGGGTTCGGCTGACGTGCGTGGGTAGCGCGGGTGCAACACAGTCAAAAGACGGAGGGCTTTAGAAGGAAAGGGAAATACGAAATAGACCGTTCTATTTTCAAGTGTTTGTACAAATTAATGAGAGCATTTGGCTTTCTACACCGTGTCTACTAGTTTCCACTTCGCCCACTAAACAATGTACGATTAGTTAAATCTCAATCGAAAATCATATTATTCCCAGTGCAAGTCTCATTTCATGGTCCCTGTAAGCTGTCAAGGAGTATAGCTTTTATTTTTTTAATTTTCACGCAATGATTCCTTTAAGACAGACAAACTTTAGGTTATTCCAACTTCACTAAAACTAATGCCCTTTTTTATCGATGTTTCGCGTGCTGTGCGAGGAAGCATATACGCGCGACAAATTTTTTTCAGCGCTTATAGTCTCAATTTTAAAGCGAAGATTCGCAGTGACACGTACAATTAAAACATATAGACAAAAATATTCAAACGTATGATAAAACGTACCTTCTACGAAGCATACAGAGAGGTAAATCCTCGTCCTCCACCGGCGCACGCACAGCCGCCAGTCGCAGAGGCCGGATTAATGAACTGTCATATAAATTACAGGCACGTCGGTAATTTAAAAAATGCTGTCCACGACGTCGGGCGTTGCCGATGTTCACAATTAATTAATAAAGTGGGAGAGGAGGAGGAAGAGGGATACAGGCCGGGGTCTATAGCGGTTCACTCCTAAGCTGACATTACGGTGGGAGCTACGCGCTCCCAGGACCAATCAGCTGCCTCGCTTCCGTCACCTGAACCCGTTCGCTTCGCCCGGGTGTAGGCGGAAGAGGGATCACGTGGGTGAAAGATGGTCGTTTGATTGGTCCAACGAGCACGTAACTTCCACCGCACAGTCAGCTTAGGGGGGTGGACGGTGCCTGGTCTGGGTTTTCGATTCGACAAGAACGCGCTCAATCATGCGCACATGCGGCTGAATGAACTCGGCTGGGCACACGGTCGGGTGCGAGTCGCGAAGCCAGGTCTCACGACCACGTTCGCTCATTTATAACGGTCTCTTTTTTCTTTAATTATATTTTCTACCGTAACTTTTTTTTGTGTGTGTGTAATACGCAGTTTAGGTTAAGTTACTCGTATCAGTCCCTTTATAAGAAAAATAATTTATGTTCTAGACGTCGTTCGCTCGTTGGGGGTTACAACCCTTACGCTGGAGTGCAGTGAGCACCCGTGCATCGCCTAAAATCTACACAAAATAAACTTTTAATCCATGAATACATAAAATTATGAATCGATATAAAAAATTAAACATACCAAGCTTTTTTATTCTTTTTTATTGCATTTCTGTTGAAGACGTTCCACGCAGCTAAAAAAAGACAAGCCAGTTGAACTTCTTGGCGGCGTTTAAATTACTCCATTGAGCGTTGTGAGGAGGAACAGCGAATCTCGCTCCGATATTTAATGGAGAACTGAAACTTCACAAATACGTTACATCACCAGAAGAGTACAAAAATGCCCAGGTTGCGTATTTTTTCACCAGAATATATCTGAAGTGACGACTGCTATGCCCCTGTTTATTATAAAAACATAGAGGATGTTTTTTGTTGTTTTTTTTTTGTCACCTTCGAACGCAACACATAATTAACCGATATTATATAATTCAACGTTGAGTGCCTGCTTAAAAATACACACGAATACGGTAAACAAACTATTAAAACGCTTTAATTTTGCGATTCCTTTCAACAAATTACACATTCGTCACTTCGAAACCAAACACTCCGCGGTAAACCCTTACCAATGTTTACTTTTTCTTTTTGACCTCTTTTGTCCCTGACGCGTGTCTCGATCTAGAACTTGGAGCGAGTATTAGAAAAAGACGTAAAGCCTACAGCTTTATACGCTCCTACGGCTTAAGAATGTGGACTGAAACTGTACCCATTGTTGTTATTGTTTTTACTTTGCAAGGAAGTATACGTGTTTAGATTTCAGGCGGAAGGAAACAGTGCCGCGGCGGTCAATATCTCTTCGACTGAAAATATGTCTTGGTTCGCACGCTCATGATAGACGCTGCGAGTACGAAAGCGGCGGGGACAATCGATCTCGAACTGGCTATCTTACGGCTAAAAATAGAACAGGAAGTGACGCAGTAAGGAGCTTGTGTAGTGATTCCCACGGTCAGGCTCGTTACTATACTCAGTTTCACCTTAGGAAAGAGTTGTCTCAGCAAGTTCAGCGCTGTGAACGGTTTAATCCCCGTTCACCCACTTGCGACCTCTTAGAACCGAGTGCCGAGAGGACACACTGGCGCCATCTATTGGGTGGCAGTGTAAACTTGGCGGTGCGGCATATTTTCTATTTCTCTCGCGCATTATCCTTTCTTTCTTGACTCGAAACACTTTTGTCAACATTATAAACGAGTCTTTCTCATAAGTATTACGCACATTTACCTCGGAAATCACGCAAAACCTTCGCTCTTGTGAAATGCAGTTCTAGGGTCACCGCATAGATGGCGCCAGCGTGCCAGTGTGTTCTCTCGTGCTAAGAAATTTTGAGAGGTTTCAACAGGTCTCGTCTCTCTCGGTCGTACTCGGTTGCAAGTGTGGCAACGGGCATTTGCATGGTTTAGGAGCAACCGCGTCCTACTCGAAGGTCACGTGTCACTCACGTAATGTTTGATTGGCTTAGATCTATTAAAGAATCGTGAGGTGAAACAGAGTTGAGGCCCCCTTACAACTTCCTTCATTTCCGACTAGGGCACCCCGTAATGATCCAAACTTTCACACAGAAAAAACACGAGGACGTTTCCCAAGAAAACGTGAAAACAGCGCGAACAATTAAACTAAAATAGTAATAAATTATTGTATCAACAGACGAATGGATACATATCCAATCTCAACCTGCAAATAGGGAGGCGGCTTGCGACACCTATAATTTGTTCATAAATTAGTTCGCGCTAGAATCTTAAGAGGACCAAAATTACGGTTATACGACTCACGAGTGTAAAGTTCGAAAGTGAGAATCCGTAGCGATCTTCTAAATAAAAAGCTGTCCTCAGTCAAAAACAAGTGAAACATTTTGGAGGATATAGTCCTCAAATATACGTTTCCAAAACTTCCTGGAAAGTTGAAAGTTTCTATGTGCCTGACTAGCCTTATTCGGACACCTGAAAATTGATAAGAAATATGTATTGTGAGGAAAGAAAAAAAAACAAAAAGCGTTACAACACGGTGACTTCCAAATGTTTGGGGGCCAGGCTCAACTTGGGCGACGGAAGAGAACAGACGCGAATAGTGTTCATCACATTCAAAGGCCCTGACGCAAGGCCAATCATGCGCGACACGTGCTGGACGCATTAGCGATGTACGCTCAAATACTCGGCTAACCCATGAGAACAGCGACACAAAGAGCGTCTAGCATATGTGAGAGTACTTTGAAAGTACCACGCACTTGAAGCACAAAGTTCAGTGAAGTAACAAACACTTCGGCCACTTTGAAGAGCACGAAAACAACGGATGCCACGCGTGCTCATCATTGTTACTCCACCGTATACGATCGAGCAATTCGAAACAATGGGCAGTTTTAGGAAACCGTTTTTGCACATCCGATACGGTATACGATGGGCCCTCCGGTATACGCAACTGCGCATATGCGAGTCTTCTGTGGTGGCGCATGCGCAGTTCGTATGTAGTTGCTCTCGATAATAAGCCGCTGTTACAGCGCTAATACGTGATACAGAGAACAGGCTGCAGACACTGTCTGATACGCGTTTCTTCCTTGTATGCGCGACAGTCCCGTCACTGATCGTGAAAACAAAAATGTCTGCAAAAGTGTTTTGAAGCACGCATATACAGTACGTATGAGACTGACATTCTTCGTAAAGTCCTGAGGCGTATCCGCAGATATTTCTGTCATAATGTCTGCGGAGAAACTCCGTCTCTCTTGTACGATGTACCCGGCGGTGTGACTGCAACTTTAGCGTAGTCGGAGTTATATCGTTTCAGAAAGTCTCATCGAATAACCCCTAGTACTTACTGACTTGTCAACACCGCACATTAAAAAAAGGAAAAATAAATAGTCTAGGTCTAGGTTGAGACAGGTCAGATAGTCGTGCAGTAAGCTTTTTTTCTTTTTTTGCTTCAGCGTAATCATTAATCTTAGAACAATCACTTCGAAACCCATTTGACAAAGGAAAAAAACAAATTTTCAAAGCATTGTGCAATTACTTTTGTGTAGTGTTGCAGGCGATACCGAAAAACAAAGTAACGAAATGCGTTACACGCTACTTGCATATAAAATGAACGCGTTACCGACCTACGTTACCTCGAAATAAAAGGAACGCGTTGCCGTCACTGACAAAATGTAACGCAAGTTACTGTTCCGTTATTTTTTTAAATTATGATTTAACACGCTTTACTGTGTTGACGTTAGAGGTGTGCACAATCGCCATATTTCAAGAAACATTACGTCCAAGCAAAGACTGAATATAATTGCCTTATCATGTTTTTACGGTTTCACCCAAATACTCCCAAGAAGAAGCACAAAAAGTCAAAATCTCTAAAAGTCACATAGCTTGGTGCCTAGAAACACGAAAAAAAAATTAAGTGTTAAGTTTTTTAAGCCTCTGCAAGAATATGTAACTATGTAACGTAATGTAACGTTACCCGCTACTCGAAATGAGTAACGTATATAGTTACGTAACCCGTTACAGTTTTCAAAATGACACGAGTACGTTACGCGTTACCGAAAAAGGAACGCGGTACCGCCAACACCGCTTTTGTCAAAGATTCACCGACCTATAAACACGCTTGATACGATACCAACTTGATGCTTCTCGTCTCATCCGATTGGGACGGATGACAAAAAAGCGCCATGAACAGAAAACACTCTGCAACGTGTAACGATCGAGCGGACCCGTGACCAAAGCGGAACCAGACCCCGCCGGTCGCGATCCCTCAACCACCCCCAATCGAATAATGGACCACGGGAGGCTCGGTCGCTTACCGTTGGGCTTCGCCTTCTAGGGCCGAACCCCCGAATATCCCTCGGGGACGACGACGACGAGAGCTCGACGACGTGCCTCCCATACAGGAGAGATCGGATGAAACGGTCGCGCAAAGACCGGCGGAGTACGCTGATTAAAGAGCACACTCGGCGTGCCGTTTGCCCCACACCCATCCACCCTCGTCTGTCGCCTTTCGTCAGGGGTACCTGAAACAAGCGGGCACACCCGGGACTTTGTAACCATTGTAGCGCTGGTAGCGTAACTCTATTCTTCGTTTCACCCTGAGTCCGGACGCAGCCAACGCTGCGAGTTGATGGGACCAATCAAACAGAGTCGAAAACGCAAGTCACTGGGCCCTCCCTGTACATGATTGGTTCAGCCGCAATAGAACACGTACCGAAACATGGCGGACACTATGTTGGTGCGCTTCTCATCACCGTGATTTTCCCATCAGCCCGTGATTTTCCAGTTTTTTCCAAAGGAAGACCCCAATTAATCTTCAACGTTCATAGAACACGGAGCAGGAATCCCGTATTCGTTTTATTGCCTCCAGTTTTGTACCAAAACATTCACCGAAGACACTTAAGACTGCTTACATGTAGGAATGCGAAAGCATTATAGTCCCGCGGGTTAAATGTCTTCGAGTAATGTTTCTACACGTATTAAAGTTGTTTCTGCTGGTATTGTATTCGATGTGTGTGTGTGTTTGTGTCTTCCTTTTGCTACAGCTGTCGTCCGGCGGTGACATCACGGTTCCCCACTGCGCAGGCGCGGCGCCCTTGCCGGCTCCACGGATTCCATGACGAAGCATTTGCGTCGCTGTGCTTTTCTTTCTGTTTTATTTCTTTGGCGCGTCCGCTTTGACCTTGACCGCCCCGCCGGCTTCCGTGACGAAGCATCTGCGTTGCTGTGCTTTTCTTTGTGTTTTATTTCTAATGACGTGCTTGATGACGTTTTTTGTTTGTTTTGTTTTTGCGTTGGAGCTCGACGCCTCCGGTTTTTCGCGTAATGGGGCAAGTAAGGCCTTAAAAAAAGATGAAAACTCACGACTGCTTTTCTCCTCAACTCGACCGGACTCGGCCACCAACATGTGAGATCACGTGGTCGTGACGTAAAGTATGCCTTTCTAGCGGAAACGGAAGTTCTCCCAGTCGAGCAAAAAACCGCGCTCGACACGAGCGCAGCGTCACACGGACGTTTACGCGCTCGTCAACAATCAATCCGTCAACGAATACTTGAATTCGAGTTCGATGGCCAATGAGTGTAATAGTGTTGTATGTATGTTTATACATCGCTTGCGAATGACAAGTTCCAAGGTGTGCTTAAGAAGGACGGTGGAAGCTTGGAGTCTTCGTACCGGTGCCCAAGCACTTCACGACCGCGTGATTTCTCATTTCGCTTTTGAGATGAAGATTTAAAACTTAAGGAGGAAGAAGTTGAAAAAATCATTTCATGGCCCCTTTAAAGCCAAACTGAGTATAATGCGACGAACACCGGTGTTTTCAACAACGAACTGCACCGCTTGTTAGCGTTATCCCTTGATATCGTGCTCACCTTTGGTCAGTCGGTAACGCTCAAGTGTAATAGAATGTTTAAGACAAGATGTTCCTTAAAAAGAGAGCTGATAAAAAAAAAACAGTTTCAGTAATGTGTAACTGGAAAGCCAGAGAAGTTTTGGAAATTTCCGATATGCCGATGGAGTTCAGCCATGCGCCGTAACACGCAAAAAGATGAAAAGAAAATAACTAAAGAAACTTTGTTATTTGCAGCAAATAAGAACGCCACATTTTGAGTGATACATTTCGAATATCACTTAATAAACTTAGGCGTCTGGACCCAATCGTTTGCGTTTGATTCAAGTTTAGATTAAGACTCAGCTCCCCCTCCCCCTGCGTAGTGTATGAGGCAAATTCAAAAACAAAGAAACAATCAACTTTTTTTAGGAAGATGCTATATTGCGTACTCAAACTCTACAGCTAATGTCCACCCGGAAGACATGAATCAAGAAGTAAGGTTAGCACACTTGGCGGCCTAGAACGTGCGCGTGCACAAAGTCTAGAACTTCCAAACCCACGAGAATGTTCCACCTACACGCTCCCCCGTCTTAATTGTATGCAAAATAAATGTAACAACAAACAGAAACAAAATAAAAAGAAAGATGTAATCGGCTGGTAGATTTCCGGGAGACGTCGCTGCGTCTTTGCAGCCAAACTCCGCGGAGTGACACAAATCGGTCAGTGACACGGAGCGGTCCTCCTTCACGCCACTTGCGCGGAGACAAAGAGTTCCTTTTTCTTCCTTCTTTGTCCATCCACTTTCGCCCTCGAGACGATTAATGGATGGCAGGACGGTCTCCGCGCTCTCTATAGGCGTAGTCGCCGCCAGCTCACGCCAACGGTAATCACAGCGAAGCCATATAGTGCCTGCTTATTAAAGGAGTTCTCTCCCCCTCCCTCTTTTCGAGCGCCTTGCACATAAAAACGCCCTCCGGCATTCAAAGGAACGTGGACGACGTTCACAGCGCATGCGCGGGTAGAGAAGATAGATGGGAATCTTTCTGCCGTGTCGTGAAAGAAAGCTTATTGTTTCAGCAAAATGGCGACGGCGGCGCGGGGCCCAAGTCTCGACGCATGAAGACGGCAGTTCCGCAAGATTTTTGTTCTTATTTTATTTTCTACTTTTTTTAATTTTAAAGTTTGGAGTTTTAGAGCGACCATCGCTCTTATTCAGAGGAACTGATCCGTCTGAAAATTTCAACGGCGGTTAGTCGACGGCAGTACTTTGCGCGTTTCAAGCACGGCGTAGAAAGAAACGGATAGAAAAAAAATTGCTGGGCAATAGACCGATTTCACCAGTCAGTTTGACTACGCCACCGCTACCGCAATGCATCGAGGAAACTTTAGTCTTTCTGCACGTGCGACAACCCCGCTTGAGATCTGCGCGTGTAGAGCACAAGATGGCACCGTGAACTAAAGTTATGGCGGCGTCACACATGTGCCGACGCCTAGTGAGACGTTAATTTTCCTGCTAAATTTAGCGGAGAAATCGGTCACGTGACCTATGTCACGTGACATCAATTCAACTTCCCGCTAAACTTAGCGGAGAAACTGAACTGGTGTGTAGGTCTCTGACGTCCCATAGTGCAACACTGCGGGCGTTGCATTATGGGACGTCCCAGGCCACGGTTTCATGAAATGCGCCTCCACGAAATCCGAAGCTACTACCCAGAAAACGTTTCACGTTAAAAAATAATATTAATAAAAAAAAAAGATAATGTTCGTTGAAGAGTATGAGCACGCAAAGAATGTTTACGGAAAGCCATTGTGTTCAGCACGACCGGCGTTATTAGGGGCGACCAGGTCACTCCGCGTTTCCCTATGGGAGCGCGCGGGCCAAGAAATATCACGTGAACGGCCTGGAGGGACCGGAGTGTTCCGCTAGGCACCGCCCTAGCTCAACACCAAAAGCGCGGCGGCCGCTATGGAAGGCAATGGGAGCGTGTGGAAATAACGTTGGTTTCAGATGATTTTTGTCGCATTTAATAGGCAGGCGCTAATGCTAGCACATACTGTGTATAGAATAGGTTAAAATGAGTCACTATATTATAGTTTTCTCGAGCAGAATAGTTAGTAATTGTGAGCTAAGCATCAGTAGGGTGTACGAGTGTACAGGATGGTGCATTTAGTTCGCATGTTCTCGTGATCGGACTCACTCCCGTGATCGGAATAAAAAATCGAGTTAGATGCTCCGTAGGTGGGCCGTGACGCTCTTGGTGAATGTTCGAAGTGAGACACTGTCGACTGGTGGTGAACTGGTCACTGGCGTGGGGGGGGGGGGGGGGGGACTTCCAAAGTTGCACTGCACGGGGTGCGAAGGACTTCTAATGACGAAGCGTACAGGTTAAAAGCGGCTAGCAGTCCACCAGTGCGAGTACGCCGCAGGAGGAGGCACAAGGAAGCGAGGAGCCCGGTAGCAGAAAAGTGGCTAGGAGCCGCGTGGTCGCTACTTGACGTCGATGTTGAAGCGGCTCCCTGCCAACTGAACGGAAGAGCTGCAGTACTCAATAGGATGGTGTTCGGGGGCCAAGTTTGCGCCTCATAATAAGGTAGGAAGCGCGACGTTGCATCGACTCGAGGAGGCAACAAGTTGCCTGGTTGCCGAATCCCACACCGAGCAGCAAAACTCCAGGATGGGTAACACCAGTGCTGCGAACAGCAATCTGGGCACATCGCGACTGGCTCTTCTTGTGGACCGAATGACGAAGCCAAGGAGCCACCTTTCCCCGGACACGGCGTTTTAGAATTAGCGATGGAAATCAAAATGCTGGTCTATAGTGACACCTAGGAAATGAATATGCGTTGCTCCTGGGATCTCCAATCGGTTGAGGAAAAGTGTTGGAGGGGTCGAAGGTTTGCGCGAGGCAGTGATGTGCATGGTAGCGCATTTGGTTTAAGTTTGAGGGAAGTTTGTTATCTTGTGAACAGAAGAAGAAGATAGCGATCTAGAATCAGCTTGTAACTACGTCGCCAGTTGTGGAGCGGACACACACAGATACACACACGAAAGCGTCTGCTAGTGTGTTAACCTACAGCGCCAGAAAACGCGGTGGCGGTTCAGCGAACTAGAGAAAGTACTAAATAAGAAAAGGCAAACGCGGCGCGCTCGCGCTGCCTCGGGCGACCTGGTCGCCCCTATAAAGCCGGTCGTGGTGTTCAGTACCGGCAAATTAAGTCACTGACAGCGCAAGAAACTGGGGCGTGGATTCCTGTTTTCACTATTCATGCTTTTTTTAAGAAAGAATTCTTTATAAGAAAAATTTGCGAAGCTCTAATACAATATGCCGGACGGATATTGGCGTCTTCATCTGCAGGAAATTAAGTCAAACCAAGGTCGCCCCCTCCCCTAAAAAACAACAACAACAAAAAAACACCGTAATTACTCAATATTTATGTCCCTATAACGTGCTGATTAGTTTGTTAGGAACATATCCCAGCTTGCACCACAATAGACCGATCTCACAAGCAGTTTCATTACGCCACCGCTGCCGCCATGCATCGTGGGAACTCTATGTAGTCTTTCTGCAAGAGCGATAACCTGGCAGAGGGTTATTCTGCTCTGCACAAGCAGAGCACGATAACGTACGTGATACGATAACATGCTCTGTACGAGCTGTCTCGTGAACTGGCTTCTGCCTGCTATGTACCACAGTTATGGCGGCGTCACGCATGCGTGAAACGACTCAGTCATATCGGTCTATTACACACTAAAAGCGGCAAAGGACAGGGACCGAGAAAAGGTTGACGACAACACGAGGCGGTTCGTGTTGTCGCCAATCTTTTCTCGGTCCCTGTCTTTTGCCGCGATTAACGTGTAATGAAATGAACCAACTAGCCCAACTCACCATTTCGTGACCACAATTAAGCGCACAATAATAACGCCACGGATCAGTGGAGGCAATCACGCGCAGGGTTCTGTTCACTGTTGCTTTTTACAGGTTTGAGCTGACAACGATCTAAGTCACGGTTACACTATTGAGAAAGCTTGTTCGTTTGTCGCGATTAAGCTGATTCCTTGCATTCGCTAATCCGATCCTCGACCGGGACATATCGGGCGATAAGAAATCGGTAAGCCGCGAAGACTCACCACGTAGGAAGGTGCTTGAATTAGGCAGTTCAATAGAAACCGAGAAATCATAAATTCACAACTATTAAGTGGTTTTGTTAATATACGGAATAAAATAAAGGAAAGGGACGTTATGGCCCAGCCTAATTTTCTTACGATCTCACGAGCTTCCGCTGTGGCATTTTGTTACACTTTTAAGGATAGCATCACGCTGCCCGCGTTTCTGAAATCATCGGAAAGAAAATTCCGACCAAATACTCATTCCCAAGTAAATTAACTTCCTGCGCCCAGTGCTGGAGGCATTACACAACGTTTGAGCGGCATCAAGCGTCAACTTATCCGAGAAATTCCGTCGCACTCATTTGTGTAAGCTATACTTACAATGCAGTCATTCCCTTTTTAATAAATGAGCAGACACACGAAAAAAAAAATAAGGATGAGGAAATGTAGTCATCTAATCAGGCGTCATTCGATTGCAAAAAGCCAGAATAAAGTTTCTTTTTTCTTGATAATTTTTGTGATTAATTTTGAAGGCGAGCATGCCAACATTGGGTAGCTTTATATTTTATTAACGTATGAAAGCGGGCACCTTTAACTATCCGGTACCCAACCTGTGTTCGTTTCAATGTCTCGCTTCCTACGCGGAAATTCGACGCCATAAAAATACAAATTGATCATAAAGAAATTACCCCCTCTAAAAAAAAGAAAAGAAAGAATGATTATACCCATTAATTCGTAGCTCGGCAAAGTATTCTCTCGCACGCGCAGCAACTCACACTCTCATTAAGAAGAAAAAAGAAACAACTAATAATGGATGCCGACATTTCTCTCAAATATTGCTGAATACAAAATGACTTGGGTTAAGTACAAGAAGCGGAAGTGTGCAGGCGAGCTGGCTAGGAAACATCATAATCTAAAGCCTGAGACCAGGAGGAAATTAGACATGAGGTAAACGGATAAACTAAAAACCCTATAAAAAAGAAAAAAAACACTGAAGTAGTAAAAAACCCTCAGGTCGTGTCAAGCAAGAGTTTGAAGAAAAAACAATTTAACAACTAAAACAAAGATTACAAGCTAAAACATAGATAACTGCTCGCATTTTTTTTTCAACATTGGGAGTTTCGTTTGGAAGTCGCTAACTTCAATAGAGTAGTCGCACACGCAGCGTTATATTTAAAAGCTAGAGCGCTTTAACATGCGCTCACACTGAACAATCTCATTTTAAACACGAAGCAACATCGGTCTACATTTTAAAGTCGAAAATCTCCGACACCTATATAATTTTCAAATTGTATAAAGTAACTTAAATAGTTGTTAACTGGGGCAGACAAAATATTATTAATTACCTTTATAGTTGTTTTTACGTCGCAAAATGTACTGTAGCAAAAAACAAAAAAAAAACGTCTCGGGGCATTACTAAATTCTTCCTTTGTGTCGAGAACTAAGATAGGTGTAGGTGTATTTTAGATTAGATCGATGTTATCTTATCTAAGACGTAAACGTTTCAAACACCAAAAGCGTCCCTTCTTCCTCCGACAATCAAATATTATTATAACAACTTTCCGCGGCGTATGAACAATGCGCGAACTTGCTTTTGAAGTGATTGACTTTCTTAGGACCTTCAGGCCACCCTAAGGTATATTTCTGGCCGTTTATGTTCCTCGCTAAGTTTAGCGGCGAAAATGACGTCACATGGCTCGATGCACGTGACTTGTTCACAAATTCAGTTTCCGCGCTAGATTTAGCGGGAAAATTGACGTCACGTGACTCCAACATGAAATAAGTCTCCCGCTAAATGGAGCGGGGAAAATGACGTCACATGACTTTATGTCACGTGACCTAGACACAAATTCAGTTTCCCCCAAAAATTTAGCCGAAAAATGGACGTCACGTAAATTCAACATCGATCCAGTTTCCCCACTAAGTTTTAGCGGGAAAAAATGAGGTCGCATGACTTCACGTCACAGGAACTGCACAGAAATTCAGCTTCTCGGCTAAATTTAGTGGAGGAAATCGACGCGCGACCTGGAGCGGCCTTTTCAATTAGGTCTGCAGCTAATCGCTTAATTAGAGACAGTAACATAGTTGGTCCTGCCCTAATCTTTTCTTTCTTGAGGTGACAATGAGTATATGGACGTTTGCAAGTACGGCCTCTTGGCACCGCCATCTTGCTTCTGGTGTGCGTAGATCGTTTCATAGTCCAACACTGCTGATGCCGTAAGTACGCCACAGAAATGCGCTATCACGATGCCCAATAGCGCAAGATGGCGGGGCCCAGAGGCCGTACTTGCAAACGTCTCGGTCACGGACAAGTTTTGAAGAAACGCCGGACATGGCGACTTGCGGGCATCTCATTATCACCGCGCCAATGAAATTGATCCATTAGCTGATAAGAAAACCGAAGAACTAATCCCGAAGCAAGATCATTAACAGACGCTGACGCGTAGCGACCCACAATCTACCTTATGGAAAGGGGATTCGGCCGGTGCTCGCTGGCCAAATCGCAAGATGCCAACGCGACTATGAACTTCAGGTTTAACATATGCTTCCCGCAGACCCGATTTAACAAATGCATGGTGATAATATATATATATTAACAGAAAAACTTATGCAGGAAGTGGCGAGATTGAAAACCGATTCTCCTTGACTTCTGAAGTACTCTCAGCTACTGAATCTTGGGAACACACGGCGAGAGTGTTAGAGCGCGATGATAGAGAGAAACAGCTCAAGTAACCTGAACCTCGGCTGTACTCAGTCATTATATGTTCACCTACGTTGGTTGGCAGACTAAAACATTACCGATATAGAAACCAAACCAGACATCAAAAGTAAAGAGGATTAAAAAAGTGGTATTTTTCGTTCACAATATGCGAAGAAACGAAAGCGATAGCTGTAGCACGGTCGCGCGCAGTGCGCGTGGAATGGTGCCGTCAAGCACCTGAGGAAGGAGGTGCGACGTGGTGAATTCTCACAGCCGTCGTGGTTGGCGTCGTGGATGCCACTGACGACTGCCACCAGTGATCCGTGAAGTAAGACAGTAAGCGCGGATGGAAGTTTCGAAAACCATTTAAAATTACGCGTTGCAACTGGATACTGCCAAAGTGGGATTTCGCATAACGCGAGTAATGTTTGAAAACAAGTCTTTCAAGCAGACGACACTGTGATTCGCCCTTCATTGCGCTATTCTTGGCAGGAACGCCAGAGCTGTGCTCTTCGCTTGTCTTTGCTCGCTTCGCGCGGGACGGCGGAGGGGGAGTCCTGACTTTCCTCTCCTTGCGGCAAGAGAGGAGAGAAGAAAGGTTTTTACCATTTTTGCGCGCGCGACGACGACAAGGGACGAGGACAAAATCTATGCGAAATGTCGCCTATAAATTATCACTTTAAAAAAAGCTATAAGGACATACAAAGCCTCGATAAACAGTGACGACTAAGTCACTGTTGGACGAAACGACCCCGACTAAAGATAGACGTTCGAACTATTATTCGTAATTCACGCCCAACAGGCGTAGGCATTCAACGAAAGTTCACGTACAACGAACGTTCACAGAGAAACTGAAGTACACATACAACGAAAACAAAAGTGTCGACTAGTTCAACGTTGGAGAAAAAAAAAACGACTAAATTCGACTCGGAACTTAATTCGTAGTTCACGTACAACGAAACTACAGGTACAACGAAAACAACAGCGTAACTACCAAACCGATGGACGAAAAATAAAACGAGACTAAAAATAGACTTTGATGTTTATTTGTAGTTCCCATACAACTAAAGTTCACACACAAAGAAAGTACACGTATGCAACAAACGTGCACGTACGAATGAAAGTCACGTACACCGAAAGTTTACATGCAACACAAGTTCACATACGACAAAATTTCGCATAAAATAAAAGTAGACTATAGCCGGGGTCAAACTGCTTATACACCTTTTCTACGTGGGCGCCGCCATCTTTGAATTCTGGAACTTCCGGTATGCGTCAAAACATCGCTTTCTTCTCGCCTCGACAGTAGAACGTATTAACACTTTATTTGCAACCGTCAGTCGTTCCTGTTATGACCCTTCTATACTTTTATTACTTGTTCGGGGCTGTAATCTCTTGCTTTTTGTTCGGGACGCATACCGAATACGGGGACAACGTGGCTGGGTGCGAGGCTAAACGAAAAAGGTGTATACATCATACAAAGGCAGTCTGCATACAGATTCGAACGCGAGTCATCGCGACATCCGTAATGTTGCATGGCAATGCAATTTAGGACAACACTTGGCACGCGGCATTCGAACCACGAATATTGCGGTGATTCGTGTTTGCAGACTGTCTTTTGTATGATGTACGAGCAGCCTGACCCCGGCTTTATAACGAAGGCTCGCGTACAACGAAAGTGCGCGTACAACGAAAGAAAACGGCGTCGCAACGTGGAAGGTAAGTGGGAACAAAGGGCGGCGGAAAGCGAATTTCCATTATCAGTCGTGCACAGGCGCGCACCGTCGCGCGGTTCGCGCGCCGCCGTCGCCTTTTTTATTTTCCCGTTTCACGAGTCGTTAGGCTTCCTGTCGTAATTACAACGAGATCCGACGGCCGTTTCATCACGGCGATGCAAGGAGAACAGAACCGATCGAAGATCCGATACTGCATGCGACGAAAAATAAAGTTAAACAAAAGCGTCGTTCAAATTAAGAAAAAAAATCTATACAATCTCATTTGTACTATTCCGGCTTATTTCACCTCGAACGTATATCGGAACAAAGGGACTCCGCCCGAAACTTGGGGGATTAAAGCGGTAACGATTGGATATTCGAAGCCAAGTTCGGAAAAGTGAACTTTTTTGGTTGTTTTCTTTTTGAAGGGAGTTGTAGTGACTTTGGCTGTAATCCCAGGAGCGCCAATTGGTTCAGCCAGAGAGAGGTGTCTGCCTCTCCTTTGATTTTCCGGCAAAATTAAAAAAAAAAAGAGGCGTTACCAAGCTCTGGTTAAAGAGGGAGAGAAGCATGAAAATATTTCAGGTTATTTTGAAAATACAACTGCTAAACATTTCAAAGTTAAAAATAAATTAATCAGCTCTTTGTTCTATCTTGAAAAAGATGGCGAGCAATCTGCCGGTATTACGAGTGTGTCATTTCGACAACTCGTTCATCACAACACTGATTAAAAAAAATTGTTTAGTTTGGTTGTTGTGTTTAATACAGACACAGCTCCCAGTGAAAACATATCTATTTGAAAGGGAGTAACTAGCGAATGACAATGTATGAATGTGGTATTTATGAGAATGTGCACAGTTACAGGTTTTGAAACGAACCGTTGAGGTTTGTTGGAGGGGTACGCCGCACGAGACGAAACCGATATGCTGCGCTAGTGTGCCTCCTCGTTCTAAGAGTTTGAATAAACGTGGCGTTGCTTTTTTAATCACTTTATATGGCGAAATTGTACTCACGAGAGGACATAGTAAAAATAATTATTATGTTTACGTGTTTACAAAAAAAATCCACGGCTTTCTGCGTAGTGCAAACAACTACAACACAAGAAAACAATACAAAATGCAGATCCAACTACGCAGGTGATATATTATGGAAATTACGGACATATGTTGGCACCTCAAAAATGATTTAAAGATGAGGACAATTACACTTGTCAAACTCTGGTTGCATTCTTATCATAAGAGGTGACATGCCATATACAAAACAAGTCTATAAGTGCCATTTGATCTCATATTATTCGCTTAAAACACCCGGATTAGAGTATCCGGCAATCAGCCGTTTTCGTTCAAACCCACACCCTACACTGTGTGATTTCGCTACACACGATGCTCTTGAGAAGGAATCTTAAGGATAACCATACATTCTTGCCGGTACTATCTGATTGCATACGCTCGGCAGAAATTCCCACAATAAAAAAACCGCCGTACATATCTTTTTCCTACAAAAAACCTTCCATTATATATTTAGAAAAAAAAAAGTATACAGAGCCGAACAAAAAAAGGAAACAACACAGGCGACCATTGCAAAAAATACAACTGTCTCGACTCGCTAAAAAATAAATAAAGCAAAAGAAAACAATACAACGTCCCATTTCCTTTCCGTCTCGCTTTACGTTCCGGGCCGTTACGTGCAGTTTTCCCATTCGGTTCGCCATTTTTGTCTTCTACCTTCACATGTGATTTTCAGTGGTGCCTCATTCGCGTGCATCTCCGCCACTAAGAACCGACGAAAAGAAACGGCCACGCGGTCGTCGTAGGTTTCCGTCCACTCGGACATTTTGTTCTATTTGCTCCGTTTACCCTCACGACGGACCCCAGCTAACGCCAAGGGCCATCCGCAACCAATCCAGAGCCGTTGACCTGTCACGTGACCACGTACCCGACACGTCGCCGCGTGTCTTCCGACGATCACGTGACTTTCACACGTCGTCGGGTTGGCTCCGATTGCTCGGAGGTTGCGCTGCGATCCATCGAAAGGTGACAAGGAGTGTGTATAGGCGTCGCTGGCGTCGTTCCCTGGAAGCGAGGGTGCGCGGCAATCTGTTGGCGATCTGGAAGGGCTGGGGCGTGCGCACCATAACGACGCCGCCAACTGCTTCCGATTAGGGCTACACGGTCCTGGTACAACCGCACCCGATGTCGGCTCGCCACCACGGCTCACGAGTCACGTACATGCACCCAGAAACAAAGGAATGGTTGGGCGGTGTTGTGTGTGTGTGTGTGTGTGTGCGGAGGGGGCGGTGCGGTCCCACATGCGGTATTCGTTTTCCGGCACCGGTAGCTGTTTTGGGAGGGCATACACCCGAACTGTAATCCGGCCGTGTATATATTTACCTGCCGTACTAGTAACAATAGTAATAGCAACCGTAGTATTCTGTCGCAAGTAAAGTCCACATGACGGCTGTTGCGCGTGAGGCCTTTTCTTATCATAAAGACCCCGTAAATAGCGAATTCACTTTTTTATTTTAATTTTTAGCCTAGGTAAGTTCGTTCTTCGCAGTTATGATCCACAAACCGCACCAGATCTGGCCACCTATGTACAAAATCTTAACGCGATGCGTCAAGGAACCCTTGACTCACGAGTCACGCGGTAGATTCAAATAATAAGACTCCCATCGGTTACGTGGGAAGTGTAAATACAGGAATTTTCTTTGGAAACCTTGGCACAAATAATTTACAATTGTTTTGTGCACTGTACCAAAAGAGCTTTCTTCTATTGGTTCCGGTAGCTCTCCCGACTTTTCAGACCCAGGTTTCAGTGCCCCGCTTGCCGCGTCTCATAAACAAGCACCCCAACGATATAAACAGCAACAATTCACCAACTGACGTCACCATAAGACGAACGAAGGGGAGGGTATTCGGACGGGCCGTCATCGAACCATCGTAACAGCCGTGATCAAAGCAAAACGCAGAAAAAACAAAAAAGAAAATCCGGACGTTGCGCCGAGAGGCAGAAAACAAATCGAAAAACGGCGAAACGCAAACCAGGCTGACCTGTGTCATCCATCATCTAAGATGTCCCCGACAACCCCACGACGACGAAAACCAGTGTCCTTCTCCGCGTCCCCCCACAACAAATAGTAGTACATGATTATACTGTCATCGTTCGTGTCCCTTACACGCACTCATGTTTCCTTTATAAACTTTTACCGTTGTTTGTTTGGGCGATGTGTATACATCATTACGCCGTCGCGCTCTGTCAGATAGGGGTGCCTGGCACGCGTCACCGACGGGTGCGTCAACCGCGTGTTCTTATTACGTCCGCGAAATTACCGCACAGTGACGTCACATTTGTGCGTCGTCAACGATCGAAGCGACAGCGACGGTTCTTCTGGGAACTAGCGACCTTTTCATAGCTGTCGAGCTACCTAACCACCAACTTATGAGTGTCCGTGGTCCAACTATGGCGATGAAAATAATTCCACACAGCGGCACACCTTCACCCTGTAATAAGGGGAAGGCCAGTGCCCGGTAACGGTTAGTCGAAAGTATAGTAGCCGAAATCACCCCAGGATCTCACGCTAGATGGCTAAACACTAGCGAAGTAACGAGCAGTGTGCCTAGATTTCAGAGTGTTTAAGACCGCTGGATCGGTGTCGCGGGGTTTTAATGGGCCGCGTCTGCAATACGGGACAACGCAACGCTAGTGCGTTGTAGCACTCCATGGTTTAAGTTGTTCCCTGTCTTAAGTCTCGGCTCTCTGGTGGCAATGACGCCACTGAGGCAGCTTGTCGATGTGTTCTACCTGCCGATGGCGCTGAAAAGGATGGCTTGAAGATCAGGAGAAACACGGACGGCTACTCCTACGTCTTCTGTTGAGTATAAGTCCTATCTCCCGGTGCTGCTGAACTTGGGAAAGCAAAAGAAAAAACGTAGACCACATGCTGGGAACGATTATCTACGTTAATGCGAATAGCATCAAACGGTGCGGAGTTATGCGCGTTCGTCAGGTGGCCGGCACACTCTAGATACGCCAGCCCACTCTTGAGGCGATTCTAAATTTGTTGACACTTTCACAGCCCTGCGCACGATCTCCGCAGCCCAGCACGTGCGTTTGTGTCATAGGAAGGCGAGCAAAGCACGCGCCATACGCACAAACACTCAAAATGGTACCGACCAGACTTTCTGGCGTCTCAGCTAGTCTCAACCAACGGTACTCTAAACGGTTGTTTATATCTTTACCATAGGACGCGCTTTACAGCGCTGTCACAACTACCGGTGCGCGCGCGTTCCATGCACGAGGGCTCATTCCGCTCTCGTGAGGCTGAGCACGGCCGCTACATCACCCTCTCCCGAGCGCGGGAGAGGGTGAGCTAGCGGCCGTGCTCCAGCCTCACGAGAGCGGAATGAGCCCTCGTGCATGGAACGCGCGCGCCACCGTGACAGCGCTGTAAGCGCGTCTATGGTAAAGATATAAACAACCGTTTAGAGTGCGTTGAATGACTGCCTTCATAGCTCTGTGGTTAGCGCGTCTGCCTGCTGATCAAAGGGTCAACGGTTCGAATCCCAGCCGGCGCCGGTCTTTTTTATTTATTTATCGACCCGCGGCGTAAGGGGTTAGATAGCCAGATAGATAGATACATAGACGAAAAGTGACGTGAAGTAGCCAAAGAATGCATATTCCGCGTTGAAAGGCTTCAGGCCCAGGATTTGAACTCAACGTTAGGCTTCATTTTTACCACGGAAGGAGGCGAACGTTTGTTCTCTCCACCATCCTCAAATCTTTTTGTATTAATAGTTATTTCGATTCAACTAATAAATTAAGCGTTTGCATCAAAAATATTAAGTTACAGATATTCACACGTTCATAAACTTGTTCTGTCGGGATTCATATTTTCTTGTTTCAGAAAAGGTCCGCTTCAAATTTTCAACAAAATGTAGTCTACAATATGAGACTTAAATAAGGTCATGGCAATAGTCACTATCGACGCCATCTTTCTTTTCCTCTTGAATTTGGCTGAAATGTAACTAAATCCCTCCGCTGCAACTATTTGAAATACTTGGTTAGTGATTTAGGTAATTCTCTAACCATTACGTGTCCGCCGATATCTTATAAAGTTGAAGCAGCGGGTGGTTCATTCCGAAGGAGAAATCTTTTATCTTCGAAGCCGAATTCTCCAGAATAAAATGACATCAGGCTAAATAAAGAAGGCAGAACACTTCAGACAGAAGTTTCCAGCCTGTCAGACGTTCGATCCACTGAAAGAAAGTCAATGAAAGTATTTCGGAAATCACACGATATCAAAATAACGTCTACTATTCATGCGACGACTTGCTCCAATAGGCCTGCAAATAACTAGCGACCATCGTCGCACAATTGTGACCTAGAGAACTGTCAGCAAAGCAACTAAATTGAGACTCCAACACACCCTCTCTCTCTCTCTCTCTCTCTCTCTCTCTCTTGCGAAAAATCTGCTTGAGACGGTTGGAGTGCGGCATACCGCTTCATGTTGCTGGTAGTGTTTGCGATGTTAGTCTGGTGAAGCGGTTTTGTCGCCAGACTGCAGGAGTCACTACACCGGCACATCGGCAACGTTTCCATGCATGGGTCCGGCTTGTGGTAGACTTTATTACCTAATATGCTTTTCAAGACAACTTACGAGAACTAAGGAACTATAATAGAGTCAGTTTATTTGCCCTTTTATAAGTTGTTGTCAGCTCAAATGCGGTTCAATTTGTTGCCTGGATAAAGCGGTGGCAGGCAAATCACCACACAAAACTGGAAGGAAGCAAAATATTGCGTTTTCATTTTAAGAACAAGCGTAGCGTAAGTGGAAGAGAAACAATGACACCAAGTACAGACTACTTCTTTGGACGACGCGATGCATTATTCGCGCTCGACTGAGTCAGTTTGACGAAGTACCACGGGCAACAAAAAACACACACACACACACACAAAAAAAAAAGCGCGTTTTAGCACTTCCTTAGAAGCTCGATTGGCCCAATTGGCTCGTAGCCTTTGTAGCGCTAGGATTGAAGGCTACACCAAGGCGGTTTTGTATCTGGAGAGAAAAAAAAAACTCACTTAAATCGTTTTGATTTGGTCTCAGGGTCTAGAACCTCAAGACTACATTTTCAGATTGATGAGCAAACTATAAGCAACAACAGCGCTTCAAGAAAATAGCGCTTGGGAGTCCCCTGGCGCTGTGGACCTCAGCGCCCAGGGGCTTCAAAATTTTGACTCTCCGTGTTGGCCAGCAGGTGCTATGAGACCTTTGCGGCGCTTATTTATTTATTTATTTATTTATACATACTGCTAGCCTGTGGGCACGTGGCAGGGAGGAACAACATACAACAAAGCGATACAGTTCATATCTCCAATAAAAAGCTTGAAAAATACCGTATTTATGAGATTTGCTACAAGACGCGTCCATAGCGACACAAAAAAGACTAAAGGCACGTAGAAAAAAAAGCGATAGTCACTTTAACAATAACAATATGCTGACCATAATAATCAACAATAATCGAAGGCACGTGGCGTGTACATTCGAACTGATAAAAAAAAATAAGACAATATAGAGACAACTTCAATACAACATTCAAAGAATCACGCGATATATACATATTTAACTTCAAAGACAGTGAAACAAGAAAAAATAACACCGAGGCGATGTGCTTACGTTTTAAACACAGTAAAGAAGTCTAACAGCATCCTCAAACATTGAAATATCGTTGTGATTCACAATATGCTCGGGAAGCTTATTGCAATCGTTAATGGTATTTGCAAAAAATGTATGCTTGAAAACATCAATTCTGGCCATATATGACTGCAATGCTGGGCGGAAAATGAATGCGAGTCACTGAGCTTTGCATGCACGCGCAGGGCCTGATATACCGCACAACAGAGCAACAGGGCTGAAGATGTACTCCACTCCCAGCAGACAAGGATGGCGGCGCGCAGAAGGCGATTTTCGGAAAGACCTATGTAGGGATAGTGTGTGTATTTGACGCGACCGAGATCTGAAATTGGGAGGCGCCAGGACACGCACACACACACAAACGACACGCACGCACGCACGCACGCACACGCACAAATGCACACACGCACACTCACGCACGCACGCACGCACACACGAACACACACATACACACACGCACGCACGTACGCACGCGCGACACACACACTAAGATCTCAGTCCATAAACGCCCCTCAGTTTGATACCAGTCCGTCAAACAGCCTAGTCTTCTAGCTCACCCGATTTGTGTTTGTTATGTGCCATTTCAACTTACGACGACCAGAAGCAGATGCTACAATAAATAATAATAAAAAAACATCTCGGCGAATCCAGTGCGGCGAACGCATCACGTAACACTCCTCCGGCTTTGGATTGGCTCGATGGCTAGCAGCGACCTCTGTAGTTCATCGTACGGTAAAACATAGTAGAGTATGTCTAATCCACTAAGCCCGACGTCGCAACATTCGTGAAGAGTAGTCACCAGTGGCGCAGGTGTTCACCCTGAGATAACTTGCGAGCAACGCAACGCACCTCGAGCGGAAGGAGGCGTTAAAGGACCGTTGAGCACTTCCTCAAAAAACAAACAAAAAAGCTCCACGATGAAAACGCAGTTTCCCTCCTGTGGAGTCTGCGCGCGCTTCGGGAGAGAAACCACTTTGTTCGCTTACTCAAGGAGAGCGTAATATAAAACGTCGCAGCACCTATTTCCCGGAGCGTAATCCAATTTCGAGCGAGCAGGTGTTTTCGGGGCAAAGAAGAAGAAGAAAAAAGTCTTATCTTTATTTATTCTATTTCCTCGTGGAGATTTGCGTACGCGCGAGGAGAAGATTCAGTGCACAAAGAGAGCACTGTTCACCGAGGCATGATGGCCTTAAAGAGGGAGGCTGAGAAATGCCCGAGGCAGGCAAAGACTATGTACTCCCTTCATCCCAGAGCCGACAGCGAGGTAGAAACTACGCGCGCGTTGCGCCAGTCATACGTGTGCTTTTCATCACGTGGTCGCACTCCCGCCACTACTCACGCGTAAAGAGCGAGGTCACGTGAGGAGAGGGAAGCGGGTGATTAGTGCGGAGAGTGCCCAGCCCACACCGCACTGTCAGCTTAGGGCTGAACGAAGTATGGTAGAAGTACGGAGTCCCAAGTGAAAGGCACCGCAGGTTCGCGGTCAGATGCCCCTGAAGCGAAAAATCTCTTTGCAGATTTGCGCATTTTTTTTATTTATACCTCTCGCCGCTTGAATGCATTTTCAATGCAGTTAGGCGCCATCATCACCACTGACTCTATAACGAACCGAGTGCGTTAGGGAGACGTTCGTTATAACGGCGATCTTTACAACGAACACCAACCGCAAAGAACGAAGTTTGTTATAGAAAGGTGGATCGTATTCGAACGTTATTGGCGTGAAGATAGGACAAGCGATGAGTTCGGTCGACTGATTTCGAGAACGAAACTCAGCGCCGCGTGCAAACTCGCCCGCGCAAGCGGTGCGCAGTAAGCGGCCGCCTGATTTGCGCGTCGAAGCAGGTAGACAAATAATATCGCGTAAAGAGCAGTTGCGTGTTACCCATTTTCTGACGACTAGGACTGTTTCCAGCGTGATGTAGCCACACGGAGCAAGCAGTTTAGTCTGCGTCGTATTGCACAGGCGCACTCAAGAGCATGCTTATCCCTTAAATCACGGCAAGGACCAATGGGCATAAATGAGCAGGCCCTGAAACCGCTTTAACACAAAAATATAATCTCCGCTTGGATACCGAGCACAAAACACGACATGTCTTTGTCGTGGCACAGTTTTTTTTTTTTTTATTCGGATCTTTTTATCCGAGCGCCATTATTTACTACGCACGGACTCTAGATTTCAAAGATTACATCCAAGTATACTGACCCCCGCGGACAATATGAGCTACGGGCATCACAAGTTCTATTACCTCTGAATTTGTCGAATAGCCAGCATTGGACCTCACCTCCGCCTTTCATTCCTGATATACTATATTCCACGATACAACACAGAAATAAAGTAGGCGCGCGCGGTACTCTTTATGGTTAAGGGAATGCCAGGAATACGGCAAGCATCGACTTCTTGTCCTCTGATGAAACAGATTAGAATGTTCAGCGGCCCGAGGAAATGTGTTCTTTCGCAAGCATTCAGTACCGCTCAAAGCACGAAAAGAAAAAAAATGTTCCCGACAAGGTATATGTCGTATGTATTCAAAGCCGTGTTTCGTGATCCTTTCATTACGAAGACGACGACAGGGCAACGAGGAAGCCACCCGTTACGCGCAACAAATTCGCTCGCGACTCATCGCTCGCTTTGCCACTGAAAAGACTGTACAAACGACGCGAGAACTTTAGAGCCTCTGTTTCGGAAATAGCGGGGATGAAAATAGAACTCGGCGCGCCGAAAAAGGAGAGACGAGAACTGAACGGAAAGGATGCTCTCGAACGACGCCATCTTTTATTCATGTTTCCCGCCCGATTTCCCCACGCGCGCACAACGTTGCAGGGTATGTTTCTGCTTCCCGCTCCAGTCTTCGTATCTTGTTTATTTGTCTACGGGTAGGGGCGACAAGGAGTCGTACGCCGGAGTTTCGGATGGTCGTTCCGCCGGTCGTTGTATGTGGTCGTTAGAGGGGCGAGTCTATTAAAGTCTCCAATGGCAAAAATAAAAAAAAAGCAGGAAGGCAAGTAAAGCCAACAGTAATGCGCGCGTGTGTGTTTTGCGTGTGTGTGTGTGTGTGTGTGTGTGTGTGTGCGTGCGTGTGCACGTTGCTTGTTTGTTTGCGTTGACGAGGACATTTGGGAAGTGTATTCCCTTTCACCTTACGACCAACCGCACAGGATGCTACGAGCCACCGAAGCCAATTCAAGCCAATCCAAAGTCACGTCAGTGTCACATGACTCTCGGGAGGTGCGAAACGACGCGCTGGGCAAGTGGTCACGTGGTACGGTCATGGGGCCGGATTGGCTGGGATGAACCGTAGCGTCCATTGCGGTCCATTTGTAAGACGAAACGGAGAGTAAAATCATGTCGCAGCCTATTTTGTTTCATTCCAAACGTACAAAGAAAACAGACAAAACAATTTTTTGAAGGCTGCTTTGTGTAGTGTTTTTGTGTTCCTATTTCACTTTAATTCGAGGAGAGACGATGGTGTCGAGAAATGGGCGAAATAAAATTGAAAGGCGCAAGAACCTAGATAAAAAAAGTAAATAAAACGTAAAGCGGTAACAAAACATAAATATAACTACTGAAGTAAAACGTATAAACGACCCTTTCGTTACGGCGGAATGGCATGGCTGTGGAGACGTTAAGGTTTTCTTTCTTATTATTATTCTTTCCTCCTGTGTTCAGAACTGCATGTAAGTAAGCTGTTACCGACCAACTAACGTTTCAATCGTCACGCCACGGTAGAGGAACATTGTTACAGACGTCACGAGGGCAGAGTACGGTCACCGAGTTCATGATCATCAATTATGCCGGTCTCTGCGCTTGAGTCACGATGATAAACTTTAAGAACTTTAAGAAAGGAAGAGCCTGCGTTGCTCCTGGCAGGTTCCCCACAAAGTGAGCGTACGAAACAGCGCGCACACTGTGCGACACTGTTAATGCAGATACGGCTATGGCGATTGTTTTGGTTGTGTGTGTTTCAGTTCGAACGGGTGGGCACCAGACTTTGCCGCTAAGCTTAGTGACAAATGTTAATACTGTCCATTACACTAGTAGTTTTAACGACCGACTTTTGACTTTAAGAAAAAGACAGACAAAACTATCGATCGCTTGTTTGCGCTACCAGTTCGCGCTATAGTCGGTGGACAGGTTAATTAGAGACAAGTGAAGCTCCTCCCAATTCTTTCTAGTTTAGCAGAGCCAACGCTGGAGAAAAGGTCGACCTCCTCTCCAGCGTTCGCTTTGCTAAAGCTGGAAATAAGTGGGAGGAGCTTCCACTTTACTCTTCACCTGTCAACTACTATCCCAGCACCGCGCACTGTACAACTCGCAACTTCCACATTCCTAGCTTTGTCGGGGTGCTAGACTGACCCACCTCAAAAGATTTCTTTCAGTCAAAACAGGCAAAAAGTTTTATAGCGGAAGAAATAAAGTCTGCTGCTAAGGGTAAAGAAGGTAGCGCGGCTCGAGTGGCCCCATTTGCACTAAGAATCCAGCAGAATCATATTGCGCGTTAAAAGCAGCTTCATCTTGCGCCGTTCTTATGGTCCTCGCTGCGATGGAAGAAACTGCAGCAAGCGACAAAAGCGCTTTCAAGAGCAATTTCTTTTCTTTTTTTCGGGAAGAAGGGATGTAGGAGAAGAAAGTGGGAGAAGCTGCCGCAAAAGACACCGCGGCATCTGTGCCATCCTCTCACAGGGAACGAGATTAAGGAAAAAGGATCCTTGCTGCCGCCTAAGAGGATTTTTTCTCCTCCCAAAGGACGCTCATAGACATCCGGGGCACGCAGAAGGCCATGGATGCTACGCCGCAACGCCGCAACGCCGCAAACTTCAATCCGAGCATAGGTTTTCCTCGTACCGTGAACTCCGCTGCTTAGCACTCCGGTTATAAAGAAAGGAAATAGATGTCCCTTCGTGGGTATGGTGTCCAGTCGGGACGCGTACGTATTTGCTCTGCTGGATTTGATAGTTCGATAAGGTGAGAGAAATTGTTTAAAGAAGATGTTTTGCGTTAATATTAAGTCTTACAACATATGTTTATAAAATGGTAAGCGTTCGGTATCAAAACGCAGAATAATGCAAATTAAAATAATGGCCGCGCTGTAGTAGAGATCAGTGCAAATATAAATGAGCTTTCTAGAAGCCACGCAGCTTGAAGACAGACCGGATATATATATGAAGAAATAAGCAAAAAGCTCGAGATGCGACATGTAAATAAACAAAAAACAAAAATATTAGCGGAGTCGATTTATGAAAACTGATTGTTATCAAATATTGATTATTAGTCTCGATAAAATATTTACGCCGTACAGGTGTTTGGACTACAGCAACAATGAGTATTTAAACGCGCGAAAAAAGCAACCTAAGTTCAGTCAGGTTTTCCGCTTGCCTACGACCGATGTAACTCTGGCATGCAGAGTGTTGGTCTTCATTATCAGTTTAACGAAGAGCCAGGTTGTTGCTTTGGAGATCACGAGGTTGGAAAGTGCCAGAACATCCATTGTTACTTCAAAGCGGCGCAGCAGTCATATATTTATAGAAGGGTGAGATATATTGCTGATACACCATGACTGGGTGTTTAACATTCTAATCCTTTAACAGTAAGAAACACACGCCATAAAAAAAGAGATTAAACGTGCTGATGAGCGCGTACCCGTAGCGGCGTGATGCCAGGGCCTTGTGTTGGTGTAGGTACTTGTTGAGACCACGCGTGATATGATGTCAACGGGACAATTAGACTTACAAAATAGAGCTCGTGACTAAACATGGCGCTCAAAAACGCATGATAAAATCTTCGAATGGCAAGAAAGTTACTTAAACCTTAAGCACGCGGTTAACACAGTCAATGTGCGTGTGATTCATCAGTGAACTACTTATACACATGCATGCTTGTACATATACGCGTTCACTTTTATAAGAAAAAGAAACAGATCGAGGGACACATTCAACATATGCCAACAATGTGATCCAACACGGACACATATGATTTAAAGGAGATGCATAAAAAGTGATACACACATGCAGGAATTCATTTCTCAACGTGTTTTTAATGTGGCTATTTAATCGCACAGAAGTCTCAACACAGTATTTTTTTTAACGCAGATTGAGGCATAATAAAGAGATGTAACAAGAAAGGAAGGAACGTATAATATGCCGAGTTCTTGGGAGCAACATTCATTGGTTACATATTTCGTAGTATTAACTTCTTTTTCGGATAGAAAAACTAATTAAGCAGTATTGAATAGAGCATGAGATGAGCGCTAAAGGTTATCGAATAGACAGGTCATACAATGAGAAATTACAATTCCTTGCATTTGTTTTAGGGGATCGTTTTTATACCAATCCGGCGCTTAAAGTCACAGCATCACAAATAACCGTCATGTTCACATTACCGACTTCGCCGGGTTCCTTCGGTTTCCTCCACTTAATGTGGCATCACTTAATGTGGCATCACTCCATACTCCGATGTCCTTAGCAGACGACCGTAATCCCATAATGCACCTGTCATCTCTCGAAGCACGACGCGGAGGATTATAATTTATAAACCAGGCAGAGTGTGCACCGCGGAGACTTCCGTTCTGAGCCGAGAAATTTTTGCGCCAAAGAGTTCCTGACCTTTTCTGGGACAAGGATAGGAATATATGATGACATCTTTGCGCTCCGTTATTACTAAGCTGGGTCTTGTCCAGGCGAACATTTTCAAGCTAAAAGGTTTCAATAGGTAGAGGGTACGGGCGAAAGTGAGCGGGGAAAAAAGAAGACGAAAAAAGACGTTCCAACTAGCAAAGTCGCCGTCGGATAAAAACCAAAAGTAGAACTTTGTTGAAACTGAATAAATCATCGCAGGGACACGTATTAGGACATGCCTTAAAGAATGTTCGTGGAAAAAAAGAAGAGGATATTTCTTTCTTCTGGAACAAGCAGAAGCATCGGGCCCACAACCGTGGTTCTTGACAACCATCGATCCGTCATTGGGGTTCGAGGATAGGCTCGGAACGCTGGGGGGACTGCAGAACCGGCTATACGGAGCGTAAGTTCGCCTGCTCCTTGCGCAGAGGTTGCAGGTGACGTCAGAACGCCGAGCTGTGATTGGCTCGATTGGAAAGATAGTGGATAGACCTCATGGAAGCTAGCATCGAGGTCTACCCACTGTCCTACATATCAGAGCCAATCAGAGATCGGCGTTCTGACGTCACCTACAACCCCTGCGCAAGGAGCAGACGGACTTGCGCTCCGTATAGTCACGGACAGTTTAAGAAACGCAGGGTGCGGCTTATTAGGTTTGGCCATTTTACTTCGTGATTCGTTCCGAGGCGTTCTCATTTGGAGAAATCTCATTGACTGTGGAGTGAAAATAAGTTGTCAGATGATCTATGGTTTCGTCAGAATAAGACAAAGCACTACACATAAATAAAAGGTAAAAAAAAACTAAAAGCAGACACACAAACTTAAGAAACGTGAGTTATCGAAAACGACCTGCCAAGTCGTGTTAGCCATTAATTCGCATAAAGTTAAATTGTCATTGCACTAGACTTCGTGGAAAGTTCAACCTAGTCGTTTTCTTCGCTCTTCGGACCGGGCTCAAGGACTGAAACTGGGAAAGGGTTAAAGGAACTGTACTATTACGTATCCTTAATCGCTCGCATATAAAGAACACGCCTTAATTCAAACGCAACTTCGTTGTTCTTACCAGTTCGAGAAATACTCACGGTTGCGCTTCCCGCCCAAGAGAATATACGAGCGTCAAGCGGGTGAAAGTTGATTCTTAGTATAGTTTTGTTTATCGTTACGCGTGTAATTCTAATGATACATTAATCATAGCCGTTAACATAGGCGTACGCCAGCAGTAAGTTCAGCACGCCTCCCAAGGGACGAAAGGTGCAGGACGTCGAACTTGTGTGTAACACCAGGCGAGCACTCGACAGACGGAACACGTACACTCGCTATATATACAGCGCTGAAATGACCACCATCTGAATAAGCGCATGTGCCTAACGCCTCAAGGGTTCCTTGCTCTCGTTTCTGAGGTGAGCACCATGTATACTTTTACGAATATATACCCACTGAATGCCAGTCAATGACAGCCAGAAAAACGAGCCTGTAAGCCAACGTGACTATTAATCGCTCCACACACGTCATTAATGCATCCATGAGACGTTGTAGTGGACGCGAATACTAGTTGTGAATGCAGCGCAGCGCTGTCTACGAGCTGGCATCGTGCACCAGACATAAATAATCACTAATCAAGTTGGGTACTCGTGGCGCACACTCATTACAAAACCACCTTCGCGATTAATTTCGTCGTCGTCTACTGTCATTATAACGTCGGCAGCAAAAGCGACGCAGAGAGCGGAATTTCCCCGTCATTAAACTAAATCCGAACTCTCTATTTGCGCGCAGTGAGTCTCCAAGTATGTTTTACCTGGAAACACCAAATGAAGCAAATAGATAGACCGCCATTCCAAATGAAGTCGGCGCTTTCGCTGTAAAGCAGAAAAAAATATAAGTAAAATATGAGACGCCATTACAGGACTACGTATTAAATTTCATTTAGCGCTGAACTAGCACCGAAATGATCTGAGGCAGATGTAATTTTTGTTTTCTAGAAACACCCTGAGTAATAATTGAAACTCGATGTCGGCACATACTTCAACCTGCATGAAACAAACAGCTAGTATTTTACACGCACACACACACAGCACACACACACACGCGCGCACGCACGCACGCACACACATACACACACGACACGCACGCACCCGCACACACATGCACACGCACGCACGCACGCACGCACGCATGCACGTACGCACGCACGCACGCACGCACACACACACACACACACACACACACACACACACACACACACACACACACACACACACACACACACACACACACACATCACACACATATATATATATATATAATATTGGTTGCAAATTCTTTTTTTAAACTTTAGGTTCCTTTGTCAATTAGGCTCGCGATTGTTTAAAATATAGGGCTGTTTTTTTGCTATTTTTGTTTTTAAAGTTAGGGGTATATAATTGTTGTGACCACCTTTTAGAATCATCCTATGTTATAATGATCCAAGCAAAAACTCAAACGAAAGAAATGTCTGAGTGTCATGTAAAAATAAAATGTAATTCTTGTAACTCAGGCTGGGCTGGTTTTGAATTCAATGGAACCTACTACAAGCACTCGCTCTACAAGTTAGAACAAACGAACAGAGTTTTCGTCCTTGCTTTCCGAGAAACACTCGCCGTGATACCAGGAAGGCATGAATGCAACACGTGCCAGGCGTTGAACGCACCGTTTATGAACGTTCATAATGAACGGTGCGTTCATTATGAACAAAACGTCTCCAATCGAGAACGAACAGTTGCCCGATCGTGATAAAAGCCAAACAGGGAAATCTCAAGCTCACGGCAGATCTATGAACGGTAACGCAGAGACTACTGGGATGAGGTTAATTTAAACGACACCAACCTGGCCTCCAGAAACCAAAAATGGAACTTAATTTTCTTTACTTGGTAAACGCTTTTAAACATCTGTTCTCCGAACTCCCACAGAGTTTGCTCAAATTAAACGACGAAGAACGCCAATAAATTACAAACGAAAGGTAAGTGGAGCACTGAGAGATAGAACGCATTATGAAACATTCTTCTTTTTCTTTTTTATTTTTTTTTATTTTTGTTGGGTGTCCAAAAACAGCACAAGGCCTAAATAGTGGTACACCGCTCGTCATCAAGGATACATGCAGGCAACAAAACAAGGTCGTGAGTGATGATGGCAGGCAGCAGGCAATAACATCGTTACGCGTTCAAAAGAGTTGGTTTCTAGCACCAACCTTACTATAAAAAACATGCGTTGATATTTCTCGGGAACCAGACACACAGTTTCCTAACTTTGTAGATAAACACAAACAAAAAACATAAAAAATAGGGGCATACATTTCTTCTCCACACCCGTAGAGATGTTCATTAAAAAAGACTCATCACTTCGACCGAAGTTGGATATGCTTAAAATACCGCGAAACGAAACAAAAGGTACGGAATGAAAAACGATCAGGACACCACGGACGTCTCGGTACGCGTTGACAAGCGCCCTTTTCGGTCGGTAGGTTAGAACTGACACATCATGTCAAACTGATTGATTGGTGATGGGAGAGAATCAACACTTCTCTACAGGCAGGCGTCCCATCACCTCTATGAGAGGGTAGTAAACTGAAATCGTGAGTGCAACAAATTGAATCTTACAAAATTAAGGAGAAAAGTTTGCGCCGAACTCGGCACTCATAGTTACTCCACTTTTAATGACACAGTAAAGAGGCGGCCAACTAAAAGCTTGGAACTAGAAACTTCTTAAAGGCGGAACAACAATTCCAAGAAGTAGCGTACGAGAGCTGGCTCAATGAAAGAGGCCTTGGTTGTCGAGGGTGGTTAAAAGGACGAAACCGTTGTTCGAGTGACAGTCACATCTGACATTGCTTCCGCATAGTAAGGAGGTATCAGAAAAGTAAGCCACCATGAGGAGTCTCCTGTTGATCGCTGCCATCCTCGCCTCGTTCGCCGCATGTAAGTTTATTCAGCTGTTTGAGCAGCTTCCTTATTCTCTCGAAGAGAAACAGTGCATCATGAAGTTCCATGTAAAGCACTGGTTCTAATGGGCGACCATTCGAAGAGTGCGCAACTGATGCAAACAGTCTCGGTGAAGTAGCCTATAGGCAATGCTTAGAGGCGCCATAGTTGTTGCTTCTCAACATTACAGGCTTAAGAATTCGCTCGTTGAGTTAGCAAGGTGGCACACAGTGCTATCCTAGAAAGCAGAAAGAAGAAGAGATGGAAGAAATAGAAGAGAGATATACTGGACTCAAAGACTGCCAATGCACCCAAAGCACCAAAGTGAATATATACGCTCTTAGGAAAGTAGCAATGCAACCTAAATGGAACAGTGCCCACACTGCCACAGGATAAGTTCAGTTTAAATACGGATATTGTGTTAGCATCTCATTGCGAGGTGCAGTGCTCCTCACACTTAACGCCGCCTCTCAGTAACCCAAATATTGATTTATTGCCGGCCAGTAAAACCTCGATCAGTCGTTGGAGCGGCTAGCATGTCTTTTTCGGGCTGAGTGGTGATCGGGCAGTCAAAACTTCGCCACGTCGTTCGGCCGGTAGAGCCCAGGAATAGCACGAAAATGGCCAAAAAAACTTCCAGCGTTTCGACTCTGGTGAAGAAGGAAGAGCAGGGGAGCTGTAGCTTCTGTTCTCGGCGGTGGCTTTCCAGGCGAGCGATCTGCTCTTCTTTCGCAAGGGAATCTGAAGCGCTCGCGACGCAGTGGAAGTTTAGGCGATAGCGGCGTCGCGGCGGTGGCGGAACCATTCGCGCTTCTGCGCGCATTGCCGTCGCTCAGAGATGATGACACCGAACTCTGGACAGCTACCGCCATCTATGAGGGACGGCGGCAACCAGCCGGTTGTTTGATTGCCGCCGTCGCAATAGATGGCGGTAGCTGCCAGGTTCGGTGTCATCATTTCTTGCTGGTGAAGCCAATCCTGGGGAACTAGCCGTAACAGCTCCTGTAAAAACGAATCATCTCGTGACGGGTTTCAAATTGGAGAGCTTCTACAATTCCGCTTCTCGTCAACATTCCCGCTACCACATCTGGAGCGACATACTCTCCCGAAGCATTTGGGAGTGCGAGCTGGCAGCGAATCTACAGAGGATCAGGTCTTTCCAATTCACGGTATGGTTGAGCGATGATAGACCACGTAGAAGAGCGTGACGAGGACCACCGTGATGGTGCGACATTGGTGCTCCTGATTGTTTTCAACAGCTCGTGGGCGTCGGGACTTAAGCTGAACCAGCATACCTCCTCCTTGATTTGGCAATTGACTCTGTCAAGTGCTTCACGAGATGTAGTCGCTTCGGCATTGCTCGGAGCGTTATTCCTGTACGAGCCCTCTGCCTGGAATAAAGACGCGATAATGAGATAAATCTCCATGACTACCGGTGACATAATTGTACGCTCGTTTCTCTTTCCTTCCTAGGTCCCGGACTTGGCTATTACATGCCGTGGATGTACGGCATGTACCCCGGCATGATGGGATACGGTGGTCTGGGAGGCCTGGGCATGATGGGATACGGTGGTCTCGGAGGCCTGGGCATGATGGGATATGGCGGCATGGGCATGATGAACCCCTGTAAGTTCCATAGTCATCGATACGGACTATCTCATTCTTGGTAAAAAAAAAAAGATGTATTAATCTGTTTAGTCGCTCGGCTGCATACCTGAAATTAATGATTTATCTGAGCCTGCTTGTGCTCTGTCGTACGCCAAACTAACAACTGAGTATTAACTACACGTTTTATGGACCTATACGTACCCTGAAAAGTGCGATAAAGTTACCACTCGTGTGACAGGCGCAATGCCAACGGTACGAAAACGCGCCTGCGTAGTTTTTTCGTCTCTTATCATCCACCTTTTCGCCCCGCAAGCAATGGATTGCAGAGTGTAGCATCAGTAAACCTGTATGAATCGGAGCAATCGTATTTACGATCATGCACAGTGTGAAAGCAGAAAATGTGATGAGTGGCGATTGGAAGTGAATGGGGTGTGTGTCTTGTCGGTTTCGCTGTGGGTGTGTTTTCCCCATTATTAAACCAGCGTGTAAGTAGCGCTCTGTGGTGTGTGTCTCTTCTACTCGTCCGTCGTTTCTTAGCGCTTTTAACCCCTAAACAATGCTCCCGTTGCGCAAGTGGTAATTTTAGCGCACAATCTCGCCTCTCACCTGCCTCAAATATTTTTAACTGACTTATGTACTGGTTCTCAATGATGCTCAGCGAGCTTCTGATCGAAACCATATCTTTATCTTAAGCAATAAAAAAACACATATTAGATCATTAACAAACTTATCGTGATCATTTCCCTATATCATGTCCCCTGGCCATATGACACTCCTGAACAAACCGCATTAATGTAGCTTTCACGGCTTGCTTAAAAAACAAAAAAACAAGACAACTTTTAAGTTTAAAAAACACCCTCACCCTGTATAAGCAATACAAGACAACGTGAACTTCCAACAATGTCATGTCTTGTTTGTTCGTATTTTACCTCCTGTGATTTTCTTTTTGTTCGCGTTCAACATGAGTTTACTCTCCTCTATTAAAATTATTTATACAGGATCAACAGCACTGCGGAATAAACAAATTACCACTGATCGACGACGCTCATAATTTACATTAAAGGAAAAAGCGATTGAGTGAGCCAAGTTCGAGTCGCTCTACCTATCGACCGGATCATTGTAACGTATATCTTGTGTGGACCCCAGTATTGCACAGAGTGTAACAAAAAATCGTCTTCTTAGAAAAAAAAATATTTGAGAGAATAAAAAACCTGGTCACGATCCCAATGCTTTTAACAAACTAGACTACAAAATAAAACACAAAGAAACCGTTGAAGTTTTCACCAATTTGTTGTGTCTCGCTTAGTAGAAAATCTTCGGAATGATTTGACTTGATAACATCTGCTACGTGCAACTGATTCGAGTTTTATTTTACAGGGATGTACGGAATGGGCAAGCGCTAACCGTGAGTATGCCGTTTCTAACTACCATTTCGTGAATCTGGCTTTTGGCTTCGTACATTTGACGGCGCTGAGAACCCGCAAGGCTGCTCCACACTGCATTGATGATAGACGCGTGTTTGGTTTCTGAAAGCCGGTATCCAGTATGGAAAGCTTCTACCCTTTGAGACGGCAAGAAAGAACATTGAATCAAATTTCACTACATTTCAGTGTGGCAGATTTTGTTGTACACCCGTGGCAATGTTGGTCTGGAGAATAATCCTTAAATTTCTCCCCGACTTTGTCCTGGTTGACGTCTTAATTTTAACGAGCGTTTATCTTGTTGAAACTCTACATATTCATTAACGCTGAAAAACATGTCGTTAACTGTTCAGTAATCTGATTTGTGAGCTGCCCCTGATCCAGTTACTTTATTCAGGTCCTCAAAGCCTCCGAACCAGAATCTTTTGTGTAAAAAATGAGTTCTAAGCAGCTTACTCTTCTTCAACAAATGCAATTTTATGGAGACGTTGGCACTCTCTGTGCAGTGTCGGCTACTCTTAGAAGCATTTGAACAGCGATTTCTTGAAGTGATGGGGCCCTAAGCTACACGGCGGGACCAAGTGGAACCATGGCCCTGGGACATCACCGCCTGCTGTGATTGGTCAGCGCCTTGCCGCTGACCAATCACAGAAGGGCTGCTGAGATAAACCGCACCAGGCGGCGATGCCTGGTGCGGTTTATCTCAGCAGCCCTTCAGGAAAATATCCAATCCTGATATACACCCCAAACAGAGCAGCGGAAAAGGCGTTCAAATCCGACCCTCACCTCTACATGGTAGCCATGAGCCAAATTCAACTTATCAGTTTAGAGTAAATTCTTATGTTACTGAAAATTGTAATCTCCCTCGCGCACTTACACGTGCAACGTGCTTCACTCAACAACGTTTCATCTCACTTTTTTTAACCTTTGCAGCAGTTTTAAGGGCCGACAACAGCTTGCTGAACGACAACGAGAGGTCACGACAAGTGGCCTACAGCAAGCTCAACGGGGACGCGCAGTTCGTCGACCAAGAATTCAAACATAGAAATAAAGAGTTTCAAGCGCCCACCAGCCCGAGAATAAATTCTGGGATGAAAAACATACATTCAGTTTATTTTCTTCAACGTCAGCTAGAATATTTGCTTGACCCCCAAAAGGATCAGGTGCAAGACGTCTTAAGACCAAGCTAAACTACGCTCTACGTCTATGACACTAATGACATAAGTAGCAGCACAGAAGTTATTTTCGATTAGTTTTTAGGACACTATCAAAGCAATAGTCCACAGCTGCGCTTCTCTAGGTCCAAAGTTGATCGGTGATAATGGACTACAAGAATACAATATTTTAGTAGAATATCGCAACACAAGACACAAAGAGGCGGCGAGAGCCTCTCCATTATCCTCCTCGCCGACGCGAAAACGCACGCATGTGCAGGATCAACCCGTCTCCACTGGGAGGTATCTTTCATCATTTCATGGTAAGGCCAGCTGAACTAGAATAAACATATACATAAAGAAATACCATACACACCGCTGGACTAACAACTGATACTCTTTTTCCTCCTCTTCTACTAGGAACTCCACTTGAGGGAAATATTCTCTTTTACTTCTTTTTTGCTTCCTACTTCACCGAAAATTTTAACCCCCGAAGGAACATTTTTTCTTTCTCGTGCAGCGCGAGAGAAAGTGCACAAATGCAGTCATCGCCCTTTTCCTCAATGAGAAGGGCCTCTAGGATCTCACGTCCCAATTTTGTCCTGTTCCCTTGTCATGATGTTTACGTCGTAGAACCATGCTAACATTGACACGCACAACAATGGGTTGGCAAATGTCCTCCTGCTGACATGGGTTTTCACAGATGCAGCGTGCTCCCTCGTCCGATCATTATAGCATCGGCCGGTTTGTCCAACGTAACTTCGGCCGCATGTCAGCGGTGAGTAGAAGTGTAGTAGAAATGTAGTAGAAGAGGAGGAAAAATAAAATCAGTTGTTAGTCCAGCGGTGTGAATGTGTCTTTCCTTTATGTGTATGTTTATTCTAGTTCAGCTGGCCTTACCTGGAAGTATGAACCAACTAGCTCAGCTTAAGCCTGTCACAGGGTATTTTTCAGTTTGTTTTTAAAGCGTCAAATCCTTTATAACGAAATAATCTCGTCCGAGCTTGAATAATTTCTTTTGTCAACACAAGAGTGGGACTAAAAGCCGTGCTTATACTGGCACCCATCATTAAACTAAATCACGGTGAGTTTGCTATGACTTGTTTTAAAATGAAAAGCAACCAAAATAGAGTGACTATACAAGTACGAAGGAAGTCCCCACTATTCGCTTCAAAGTTGAAAGAATAAGGCAATATGAAACAACCCTAGCGGAAGACCTATAAAACTATAAAGGAAATTGGTACCAAAAGTGAGATGGAGCAAATGACGGGCTGTTTGTTCCTCCTTCTAGGAAACGCTCGCTGGACTTCTGCCTCTACAGTTCTTGGTACCAGCATTGACTAGATTAGTGCCTCGGTTTGTTTTTAGTGTAGTGTCGATGGAGACTGTGTTTGAAGTGGGGCAGGATTAAGCAAACGTCCTGCCACACGGAACAAACAGACAAACAAAAACTTTAATCTGGATTGAGGCCTAACGTTTCGTTTTCCACCAATTTCAAATTCAGATTTCATATCACAGTTTTTCCGTCAAGTTCTTAACTGTCGTTCTTGTACGGTTTGCCACGTTTCCCCATCTGAGCACGAAAAAGGAGGAATAGTGCAAAAAACGACAGGGTTACTAGAAACCATGATTATTAGTTTTGCGAAGAACCACTATCAGATAGCAGTTGGCCTGTTCTATTACTTAAGTTAATTAACCTCTTCTATACTATAAGAGTGTACACCTAAAATTAAGGAATCCACGATCAATCCACTTTTATAATACATACAGAAATAAAAAATAGTCATACTTAGAACTTGATCGCTGGATTTGCGTGAGTCGCTATTTTGAAGTATACATACTGTAAATCAAAATTGGTTTGAGAATTTGTAAAACAACCTAAGGGCAAGGGTTTGTGGTGATTATAATTTTGAATTTGAGTACTCTTTCCTTGGATGGAAATAACCGGGCATTTGTTTATTCGAGACACAATACTGTGCAGTGGTTCCAAAAAAATGATAAAGGGTCCATCTTAAAATATGTGTAGTAAGTCGATCCATGGCTGTAACGCGCCAACTGAGAAAAAATATCTGTAGAAGAAGAGAGCTTAGAGGCAAGCTGAAGAAGTCCTTGAAGAAAACGAGGTAGAGGTGCTTCTTAAAGTAGTTTTATCCAGTGATTTTGAATATCACGTTCGTTTTCCCTGAAGATGAAACTAGGCGCAAGGAAACACGAAAAACCTCTGACCAGTCGTTACGTCTAAAAGGATCATTTCGGCCGCCAAGCGCGTGCCGCTCGTGTGGGCGGCGCGTGGAATTGCAAGTTTTGCCAGGTATATTTCGCCGCACTTACACCATCGCGACGTCTTTTCTGACCGTTTTAAAAATAGCTAGAGTACACGTGTATTAGCTCTGATAGGCGCTGAAGAGGCGCGAGAGTGGAGATTCAAAAATGCCTTTTATAACGTAACGTTACTGCAAGGAGTGGCTTGATGTTCTGCAGCCTCCGCGCCCAAAGTTGAAAATTAATATCGATATGCGTGGTCCAGGAGGCCAAATAAAGACGATCTAAGTGTTCTTATTCAAATACAAAATCTCTCCAATTTCACCTAAAAAGAAAAAGAAACGAATCGCTTTGTAATGCTGTAGACACCGAATTTAATTTAAAGCAGTTTATGTATTGTCGTAAACATTACTTCAGTATTAGTGTAACTACTAATTTGTTAATTAGAACGCTAGTTTTGTTGTCAACGTCCTCTAGAACAACAACAATCAAACATCATGTTTTATCTAATATACAGAAACAAACCTACACACTGCGCGATTTGTGATCACATACAAAGTAAAGAAAGTAAAAAACAAACGTTCAAATCGTTGCTCTGTAGTGCCTTCGATGCGGACATTCTGAGTTTTCAAAATATACACATATTGGACACCCTAGTATTGCTGCAAAATATTGTGATATTTATGTCCTTTATATTTACCTACAAGTTAAACCAATAATCGCAATTAAAGCTTCATATATTTGAACACTGTAAGCCGTATAGTTTTGTCAGCACATCGCTATTGGAACTCTTGTCGTAAATAAGTAATCTTAGTTGTTACACTCTAGCAGCGTTATCCGATGCTGTTGTCGTTCGGAACGAGGCTGTTTCCACACTCCAGTGGCATTAGTGCTGCCGAAGGAGAACGGTAATTCCAGACACTTTTGAATCAATTATGAAAACTTATTTTTCTAATATGTAGCAATATTTGGCACCTAAAACAAGGTAACGTAAACTGTTTCGCATCAAAATAGGCAACAATGATCTCCAAAAACAAAGCATTATACTTTCGCAGCTACTAAATTTTGTTCAAAAGTCAGAAGGAATCGGCACTCTCAATACTGTACATTTCAGCAGTGGCAGTGTTAAAATTGTTCGCCAGAGATACGAAAGTTACTCAAAGGTTATTATGCAATAAACTCCGCATCCCATCAATTTTTCAACAAAAGAACGAAAGCTGCTTTTTACATAAACACTTTACGAAAGTGGCATTATGGCCGCTTTCGTAAAATATAAAAAGAAATATTATTAAAGAAAATACACACTTTAAGTGTTAAAAAGAAGGCTCAAAAATATATCACATTTAGCCCCCAAAGCAGTAAAAGTAAACTCTAAAGCCCTGTCAGAAAGGTTACCAATTATCAACAACGCTGCTTATAGCGGAGTAGAGTTAACATATAAGGGGATCAATATAAGAAACACGAAGGGAAAAAAAGGAATCGAGTAAACACGGTCATTACCACCTTGCAAAAAAAAAAAGAAGCCAGTTATAAAGATTATTCACCGTTCCGAAGTAGAATCGTACATTTAAACTATTTCAAGCATAGGGCAGTTTACTTTGATTAACTGAAGGTATATCTTTCATATACATTTAGCGTAATTAGACCCCCACTGTGAACTAAGTTGTAAACGGTGAGGCAATGTTTCTTGAATACCTTTAGTAATATAAAAATAAAATTAAAGTGAAGTTCCCGACATGTTTTATGAAGGTAAGATATTTTAACATATTTAGCGCACAGTACTTTCTGAGAGAAGAGATATCACTCTCCGTAACATTTCACCAACTCCTCAAATAGATGACGTATGGTATTACTTTTTTTTTAAAGTGTAGTCTTTCTACGACACGAATCAAATGGCGCGAAATGAAAAGCGACCAAGGCATCACGAGTGTATGAAACTTGTTGACAACCTTTGTGGTTTCGTAGTTCTGAGATGGCATCGAGAACCAACCGCGTCAAACTGATTGATAGCTTCTTCTTTCAGAAGCGACATTTGGTAGCTTCAGAAGATAGCACTAAACTGAAATAGCGAGTGTCACTAATTGCACGTTAAGAAAGAAGCTGTTCCAAAAGCACCACCCTCGTCTTCAGCGAACTCAGCACTCCTCGCTTCTGCTCTACGGGTCAGAGTACAGAAGCGTCTTCCTGAAAGTGTAGCGTGACACTTCACAAAAGTAATGAATGATTTCACGTAGCAGCAGCGGTTTTGCCAAACAAAATAAAAAAATAGACGCATTGGTTGTCGGGGCCGCTTAAAAGAGCGCCCTCAACTCCAAACGGAAACATTTTTGAAGTAATTAACAGCTGCAACATACACACTCACACCGGTAGACGGGGTATCAGGAATAGAGACACCATGAAGATCATTCTGCTATTCACGGTGATCCTCACCTCGCTCCTCGCATGTGAGTCCATTCAGCTATACGAGCGTCTAGTGTGTTTCAACCCACACAAAGATAAACACCGTCACAAGCCGAAAATGGGAAGGTTCAGTTATCGGAAGCGACAAAACGCGATTTGTTGCACCATCTGACAAGGTCAGAGATCGTTTCGTGACCGATTGGAAAACAACCTGGTGCATCTTTGTTTGCAGTAGCCACTGAAATAGAAAAGCAGGGTATGGCGAGATTCGAACATCTTAATACTCTACCGCAGCCAATAAGATTGTTCCAACAGCCAATAACTGACAATGCACGCACCAGCAGCGAGGCGCTGGTGGTCGCACGCCGTGAGTGAAAACCTGTATAAGTATCTCTCAGCTTGCTGCCCGCTTCCCGTTCCCTACATTTTGTGCCCGCGCCCAGATAGCAATTGTTTGTGCCAACGTGTTCCGTTTTTTTGTTTTTAATTAATCTCGGCGTTAAAAAAACACGAAGAAGCCAAGGCCAAGAGCCAACCTTGGCTTTCTCTTTGTCCAGAATCTGGGTATCTTGGCTCTAATTCACCAAACAAGCAAAAATGCTGGGCTTCATCTTCTGGTAGTTTTGCTGTCATCTGCCACCCGTGGGCCTAAATCGTCAAACAAGTGGCATAGTTAGGCTTCGCTTTTGCCCGCTCGAGTTTCATCTGGCAGCCTTGGGCCTAAACTGACAGACAACTGCATGGTTCTTCGGTTCAGAGGTGGAATCTTAAACTCAAGTCTGGCACTTTGGCAATTATGTGGTGATCCAGAAAAAAAAAGCCACAGAAAGAAAATTAGTTTGGCAGTAACTAACGCAACGGAGAAAAATAGTATTAGGCCCAAGTTAGGCTTCTATGATCGCCAAGCTGGTGCCAAGTTAAACGTTTCGCTGGCGTGCTACCTGGACGCCCTCTCACTGGACGAGAAGTGTTCTTTGAATCCCGGTGACAGGTACGTTCGTTTCGTCTTTTCCTTTAGGTCACGGACAAGGATATTATAGCTCCATGATGACGTACAACCCGATGATGTCGATGATGTACAACCCCATGATGTCGATGATGTACAACCCCACGATGTCGATGATGTACAACCCGATGATGTCGATGATGTACAACCCGATGATGTCCATGATGAACAGCCCGATGATGTATAACTACCGAGCAAGAAGAATTAGTTACTTGCCTGGCATGGGCATGGGCTTGGGCGGCATGGGCATGGGAGGCTACGGAATGATGGGCTAAGGCGAACCCGGTAAGTGCCACACTGTTCGAATGCTCCCATGTTACTCTTTGACAAAAAGATAGTGTCGATTTGTTTAGTCGCTCGGGTTCTTCCCGAAAAGTAGTTAGAGTTTCGTGAACCTCCAGCAACGACTTTGCCTCAGCGTAACATTCGCCTGTGCCTCCCCCTGAGCTCGAGCTTACTTACACCGACTAGTCAGTTGAGTAGGAGCTGTGATTTGTATGAAGTAATGGACAGTAGGGCTTCTGTGACACGCTAGGCTCTCGACGAATTAAAATCTGCGATTGATGTAAGCAGTCAATGCGGAAATTACCCTCCGCGTTCACGCTATGAATGAAAACATTACGTCGCCAACCATTATGTAACATAAATAGAGAGCAAGAGGCCACTCGACTCAACATGAGCGTAGTTCAGTATTCTAACTTCTCAAGATAAGGCACCCAATCAAGCGAGGTTTCATTAGAACATCTAGAATAAGCTTCAAATAACAAACTACATTCTTCAAGTGTTTTTATTTGTTTTTGCAAATTTTCTATGAATTAGAAAAAAACAAAAACCTGACAGCTATCAAGAGCGTTGCTTAGCCGAAACGTTTATCTGACATTGCGATTTCTTGACAGTTCATGGGTACACCTAGAAAACACGTAGACACCCTTGATTTATACCTATTTTTTTACTTCCATATTGATTGGAAAAGACTCCGTAAAAGTCCCTATTAGGAGACTCGATAGCACTATGATATGTGTAAATGGTTGATCCCTGATTGCCTCAGAAGGACTGCCAACTTTAAATTCTTCTAAAAAGAAAACAACGTACGACAAATCAGAGTCACTTTATATCGAGGGTCATTACGCTCAAAAGCGCCTTTGTAATCAACGTGCCCACCTGACCGCAAGTGGCGCTACTGGTAACGCCACTGAGTGCTATCCCGAACGAGGAAACGTACTCAGGTGAAACGGGAAGGTTTAGTTTGGGCGTCGGAAGAATCGTCTATAAAGTAACTGCCACGAACTACCAGAAAGGAAGCACCACTTGTGAGAGAGGAAACACACTGTTCCTAAAATTACTGCTGTTGTGTGCTCAAAACAAAAGAAGAAAGAAAAGAAGAAGATCAGTGCGGAATTACTTATTCACGTTGGCAACGTGGACTTGGGAAATCATTCTGCTATAGTCACTATATAGTCGCCGACACTTCAAGAAAAGTAGGGCGTCGCGGAGTCCTTGGCATTTTCTTATCGCTCAGCAGTCAATCGCGTTGCGGCATCAGCTGATAAGAAAAACAAAATAAAAAAACGAAGCGAGAAGCATGATTATAATTGCCAACGCCCTTTGTTTCTTCAGCTGTCAGTGATCATAGTCATTCCTGATTCTGCAGCGGTCGCCGTCCCAACTTTAACCAGCGATTCCCATCTCTACCTCTCTAACATTCTGAAACACCGAAGCCTTAACTGTTTAGCTCCTAAATTCGCGAACGATTCATGATTTGATTAGTTTTTTTATGTTAAGTCTTCGATGTCACGGCTTTGGAATTCAAGAACTATTGTAATCAGAGCCTGCAGGAATATAGAGAAACAAATCACCACATTAAAAACAAAAAGACAATGTGAATATGACGGCGGATAATTCAAAGCACAAATGTAAAATTTCGCTTTTTTTTTGTGGAATTCACATTCTTGCGTAACTCTTTTCCACACTAGGGTGTATAAATCATTAAATCTAACCATGATGACGCAATTCTAAACTCCCTCCCTTTCTTACATGCGCCACGCGATTGGCTTAATGATTAATGCCCTCACGCTCTTTTTCCCGACAGTTTCCATGGTCCGAGAACAGCTGGCTGAAAGACCACGGGGGTACACGAACAGTGGTCTGCGGCAAGCTCAACGACGGTGAAGAGCACTTCGTCAAATTAAAATTCAAACGCAGAAATAATAAAAAAAAGTTCTATAGAGCCCACTGACCAGTGAATCAAATCCGCGGCAAAACACACTAATTCTGTTCTTTTTCTTTAAAGGTAAACTGGCGAGACGTTTGGCGTGCAACCGTGCTTTACCGAGACTTAAGAGGTAAAAATAACGAGAAAAAAGCTATACTAGCCTGTTGAGTGCCGGCTGGCATTTAGCGATGTCCCTGCTCTCCCTACGAAAACGCACAAAGAAAATACTATCACGTAAACCAATGACGGTGGCGGATTGTCCCGGCTTACACCTTTTGGCATTCATGATGAGCCCGCTTGCAAATTGTTTCCTGGACCTCAACCTCTCTTCTACACAAACACACAAAAAGAAATGCTTGGCTATTCGTACTGGTTCTTGTAAAACCTCGAAAACAAAGTTTCTGGAGAAGTTAAGACTTAAAGCCAAACTATTCTTAGCTGCAAGAGTAAGAAGACGAACACAGTACGGGGCAAGCGACATTTGAAATGCGCACGCGCAGCCTTAGCCTGAACGCGTAATATGTAGCGAATGTTGTTGTATATCAGGGTAGTCGGTGTAGCGCTCGTGAATATACTGCCCCCTTGCCGACTCTACTTGCGCAGTTTTCGTACCGAATACAATGTGCATTGTATACACGTGTCACGTGCATCACGTCTCGAATCTAATATCATCCAGGAACCAAAGGAGAAATAATCTATGACCGTATACAAGGCATCAAACTTTCCGTCGCGCCACGAAATCGCTTTCCCCTGGAAGAAAACCGAACCACCACAGACAGGAGCGCTCTGGTGACTCTAGGTGCGTATAGCCGATCAAACCAGAGTTTACTCAGTTTCACTTCAAGGTCAACCGCAAGCGACGCTATACATTCCGACGGAGCCAATCAAATAACACCAAAAGTGCATCCACGCGGTGCTCGCGGTGACCGCCATCGACACATGACCGACCCGTCGGTCACGGGTTGTAGTGTCGACGAAGCGGTCGGACTTAAGATGAAACGAAGTATACGATAAGTAGAGCGACGTCCGTAATCGCCTCTGAATCGTGCCGAGCACTTTGAGAGTATTTATGGAAATTTTGAAGCTCTTCGTTTTAAGAAACACAAGACTAAAATGCTGGCAAAATAAGCCTGCTTCGTCGGACAACGCGGTCAAAGGCATGGACGAGTGCAAGAAGCCGCAGCCGGTCGCTCCTGCGTTAAAGGGGTTATGACACGGCAAAAAATAAAATATGAGATAACAATACTGCTAGGACCCATTGTATGTTCCCATAATCCTGCTATATTTGTTTTGAAAATGGCGCGATAGTTTCGTGGATAAATCGATTTATATGCGGGTCCCTCGGAGGGGCGGATCCGGGCGGAGCGGGAGGCTGGTGACGTAGCCAGCCTCCCGCGCGGTGTCTCTCTTGCACGCACTCACAGACTTGGCTCTCTTGGCGCCTCGAGCTTCAGCTTCCTCGTTTCAATTCCACGTTTCGAGCATGCGGTCCGTGACGATTACGTCTACGGCATCACTCGCCTTGTCAAAGTGTTCGACATTGATCCCCGCAGCGATGAGAGTGATTGCAATCAAGAAATGTTGGAAGCTGCTGATTTTGACTGCGATTCGCTGGCGACCAGCTCGAGCAACGGCGAGTTACGGACGAACTCGCAGTGGTCATCGTCGTCCGGGAATATCTCGCAGGCGCATGCAGGGTGGAAGGTCAACGGGCCGGGGGTGAGAGCGAGAGTATGCCTTCGGGTTGCTGAGTCGCGTGATAGGTTTTGATTGTACGGCGCGGAGGAGAGCTTGGGCGATCATGGGGGCGCCTATAATGAGAGAGCGTTCATGATCATGTGGTTTATGGACGCCATATGTTGACTAACTTGGTCAGTGTTGCCTGCTCGCCATATGAAAATGATAAAAATTAGTAAATTGATTATTGCAATTACCAGACCTCTAAAACTAGCGTAACTTGGTGTAGCCTATGAGCATTCCATTTCAAGATTAAACAATCCGTTTAATTTTCGTGTCATAACCCCTTTAAGGCGGCGAGGCTTAACCTTCGGGAAAGCAGAAAAAAGGGACTGGCTCTATCACCTACCGAAGTCCCTCACTGTTAATGGTATCAAAAATGCTTTTAGTCTAAACGTACGAGCGATGTTTGATTTCTACGAAATAAACCTTAAATCAGACTTGTAAGTTGCTCGTTGCTTGTACCTAGTTACTCGTTCAGCGACGGAGTAATGACCTAGTTACTTCTGAGGAGAAGGAAGCATGCGTATTTTCGTAAGTTGGTGATGACGTAACGATTAAGGGTATTCAATTACTTCCGGTGGAGAAAGCATAGAAGTTCTCGACCTACAGATAAAGACCATAAAAAGATGTGCACACAAGGTGCGTCAGTATTGCTACGGATACACCAAAATGATCGCGTTAGAAAGCAAGGAACTATTTACGACGACAAATATTGAAAAAAAAGTCACTGATTTAAAAAATAACGCATTTGAAGTAACGAAAAAATAACGCGTCAAATTCAAGCCGAGGTAACGCGCTCCCTTAGAATCGCACTAACGAGACACGTACTTAGTTACTTTTCTAGTAAGTAACAAGTAACGGTATTTAGTTATTCCATTTTAATAACGTGTACATGTCTGCTTAAAAACGAATTGAAATGTTATGCCTTTAAAACTCATTGTCGTCTTTAAGTTTTTTCTTTTTTTTTTCGCCGATCACTTACATCTTTTCCAGACAAAAAGTCTACCACGGCGAAAATCGACAAAATTATTTCAGACAAAAAAAAAAGAGAAACGACCAAAAACTTTAAGGCTGTTTTAAAACGGAAACACAAGCTCCCCACCGGACCCCTCATTAAAATGCTTCGTCAACTGACGAGTCGCCAATGAATCTGTTGCATTGTTTTACATGGGCGCATAAACTTATCCGCTCCGATTTCGGCAAAGAAAAATATAGTAGCTCAGAATTCACAAAGCTGCTTTCTGCCGAGTCATCAACGTACTCACAGACAAATATTTATGAAGCGGCGAGATGAACGGAACGATTTGCAAGCAGGACCGGCTGTTGCGCCAGTTGCTCGGAGTCGCTCCTGATATGAGGAATGGCAAGATTCACCCCGGACACCTGCGAGTCTTGAATAATGCGCTCTTTTCGAGCGGACGGGTCATCTATAAACTAGCAAAGAAGTAAATAAAAAACAAAACCAGGGGCTATTCGCACGACACGTCACTGTCAGCGGACAGGTTGATCTACATTGACTGCGAAGTTAATTGCGAAAAGAAAACGTGCTCGATTAGCGCTTATCACATGTTAAGTGTTCGGCCTTCTCTAGCTCAATAAACGTTTCCAGTAAAACTCCTTACGACTAAACCAGAAGGCCGAACAAGAATCACAACGTTCGGTGAGAGAGGGCGACGACTACTCATAATAAAACAAGAACAAACCTCATCGAGCAAGCATGGAGCAGCAAACACAAAACAGAAGAACACCAATTATCATTTGAACGCACATCTTGGTCGTTCATGAAGGTCGCACATCTTTATGCGTCATCCGGAACCCAGAAGAGGTACGGTCCTATAACCATAACACTAAAAGCAAACGCACAAACTCCAACCAGTCTGTCGAACCTTTTATAAAGGCGCATAAGCTTCCAGATGTTCAATCGTCCACTCTAGCAGCAACCAAAATGAAGATCGTAGTAGCTCTGGCTTGTTTTGTCCTGGTGAATGCGAGGGACTTAGAAGGTGAGTTGGCTCAAGAATGACATCGGCAGTGATTTCCCAACACACCCCCTAGGGAGGTTGTACACCCCTAGGGGTGTGTAGAAAACAAGGGGTGTACACTCCCCCCCTTGTTTTTCTGAAGGCACCCCCTTAATTCGCACCAACTCCTCTATTCTCAACGCCCCCCCCCCCCCCCTCCCCTTAAAAATTTAGACACCTCACCTAATTTCAATTCCTGGGGAAACCCCTGGACATCGGTCCATTTATTCTCGCGTTGACCAAAAGCATTGCAGGTAAAGTTGCGAACAGGACCTGAGCTCAAATAAGTCAAGATATTTCCTCAACAAGGCGATGTAAAGTCTCTTCTGCAAACGACGTTTCATTGAAGAGCTAATGGCGATTACGATAATATTTCCTGAACATTACATTTCTGGCTAGAGTTCGTAATTTCCGTTATGTTACTTTTGAACCTAACAAAAGCAGCCGAACCCTTGAATTCAAGTAACTAATATCATGTTACAAGAGACGATTATAAATCAGTGAGGATACTCAGAGCGGCAATTATGGCAAACATAAATGCGTTGTCATTAACCAAACAAAAAAAAACGTGATGGTCTTTTTTATGGGATGGCCGATCTAGAAGAAATTTCAGAGTTTTCTCGAGGTGTCTTCGTGGCTTAATTTTGAGTGAAATAAGTCTTAATAAAGTTTCTGCTGCTAACCAAACACATAGGTAAGGTAGGTATAGAATGTCATGCATCTCCGTACAAGTGAATGAAATTGCACAAGGAACCCCTTTTGTTGTAGGTCCCGTTTGGAACACAAAGCTGATAAAACCGCATGAAGACGTGCTCAAGATTTTGTATTCCGATGTGTACACCCCAGGCGCAAAGTACGTAGAAATTTTCTCTTGTTTCGCCCACTTCCAGTCGAATAATTTATGGGAGCCGAAGGTGAAGTTCTTGCACTAAGACTTCGGCACTACAATGCAAGAAAGAAAAAAAACAATCCCATGTACAACACGCAAAAAAAAAAAACAAGACGATAGCTCAGAACTTCGACCGCTTTGATCAAAATGATCATAAAATTTTCTACACACAACAAGCAATAAATTCTACATGCTTAGAGCGTGTAGTGGCAGACGTAAAAAAAAGAAACAGATTTAACTCCCGGAGAGTTTATTTTCCATACTATTGTGTTGACAGTTTTATTCCATTTCTCGATTTATTCCTGTTGCCACTGCCGAAACGGTTGATTTCTGTTTCCGCGTCATCTCTTTATGATGATACAATTTAAACAACCAACCTCAAATTAAAAAAAAAAAAAAAATACTTCCAGAGTTTGCATGAGTTTCTAGAAATATTTAACAAGTTACATAGACCACTTTTCGTGCAAGAATCTAAGCGTGTTTAACGTAACATTTCGACCTCATCTTGCGGTTAGATTGTTTTTCTTACAAGCCTTAGAGGCAAACAGCAACACTGAGCGCCAGCAGCATTCCCACAAGCGCGATGGAGACTGCCTGCGAACGATGAAACTTCTTTTTGCACAGTGTTCTGCATAAAATTTGGTCACATGAGCTAACTCCTCTAATGACAAATCTTCGCCGCCGGAAATGAAAATCCAATGCCCTGCTACGCCATGGAGTGGCTCTATCTCGAGCAACTTATACAAAAAAAAAATATTCTCCGATTCTCTAATGCCCATCAATGCACTCGGCATATCAATCATTGGCCTTTTTTCGATCAGTTAAAGCAATAAAAAATCCAGTCGGCACCCAGCTCCAAAGACGATGCTGTCTCGGTGCTCCAAAAGACCGCAGCGTCTTTACAGAATAGTGTACATTGTCTTTTACCTTGGACATTCAAAGGTTTCTTCATCTTTATTTTTACCAAAGTCTCGGGTAATCTTACGAGACGGCCAACTTCCACCATCTCGCCCGAGCGTTTACTGTCTTTTAATTAAAAAATACAATGTACCCGCGCGAAAATCTAGTCGATACCGACTGACGACATTGAACTATAAAATCGTTTGTCACTGCAAAGCTTAAAAAAAACGCAGGGCATGGCTTGTCATGTTTTTTGCGTTGTGATTGGCTCTTTTCAGCGTTCTTACGGGATAATTCCACAGTGTGATTGGCAACGAAGCGATAACAAGATGCTCGGGGCGTACCGCGCCATATGTTTCTTAAGTTATTAGCGACTATGGCGCTAAAGAGCCAAAGCCCTTTTAAACTGGACGCCAACAGTTCTTCTTAAAGCTTTTCCTGGTGATACTCTTTCATAATATGTCATAAAACAAGCGTCTTTGGCCTAAAAAAAAAAAAAAAGCCGCGTTAAATAGTATATAGCCTGGTTCACTCGTTTCAGGTTGCTGTCGGACATGGGGAGTCTGTTCTCGGGGTTATTCCCAAATTTCTGGACTGCAAAGAGGAGAAGGTAACGTACACATAAGCCACACACTTTACGAAACGAATGAATATCGGGTAGATAAGTTGAGCTTTGCAAGATGGCGCCAGTCACGAGAATTCATTGCTAGGTGGCGCACGTCACCGCCCGATATCGAGGATTCAGCCGGATGCATCCATCCATCAAGCCATCCATCCATTCATGTGTGGGTATTGTGAAACGATAAGTAGCGCCTTTCAGACGTTTATTCCGTTGCACATGAGTGAATTACGAGGCAACTTTAAGCACTCTTAATTGTATACAGTTTTTTTTTCTAAGGCTTAACAATTTGTTTAGGAAAACGCTGTGAAAAGTAGACTAACAGACTAATACGATCTGTGCAGGTGAATTATACGGCCAGGGGGTCATATGATAGAGGGATAATCGTTACGATATGTCGCGCAATTAACTAAACGTTGTTAATGAACTCTTTAGTTATTAAAAATAAAGATATCTTTCCAATCAGAAACTTTGCGAACGTCGTCGAAAAGCACTCAATAAGTAAATTCCAGTAAGATTTATGGTGTGTGGAAAACGCGGTGATGCGCTAAAGTTACCACTTGTGCAACAAGCGCAAGACTTGTGGCGCCAAAACGCGCCCGCGCGGTTTTTCCGTCTGTAATCATTCGCCTTTTCGCGCGGCCAGCACTGCGTCCGTTGCGCGGGCGGTAAATTTAACGCACCACCGCGCTTACCACGCGCCCAAAATATTTCTAAAATTTACTTATTTAGTGGTTTACGATAAAGCTCATCAAGTTTTTAATTGAAACCATGTTTATCTTCACATTTAAAAAAAGTGATTTAACACATTTTAATTAATAATCCGACTCATCGTGACAATCAGCCCCTATACCATGTCCTCCTGGCCGTACAGCTCACCTGCAGAAAGAGTTTAGTGTAGATTTCACTGATCCTTTTTAAATAAATTCACTAAGCAACAAAAAAAATCACGCTCAATTTACATTGTTAGAGAACAGTTTATTGCAAAGAAAGCCACTCATACTATTGTCGATTGTAATGGTATTCGGCTGCGGTCCTAATTTCGCTCCGAAACGAGCATAATAACTGTAAGCAGAATTAACAGCTCCCATTCACGTTAAAAAGGTAACACGAACGCCGGTATCAATTATTCTTTAATAATAATGCCTGAAATAAAGCACTGGACGTGGCACGACAACGCTTTCTTTAGTGTGTTTGTGCACAAGTAGCACTTAAAAAAACGAATACAAAAAATAGTAGGAACTTTAGTAAAATAATATAAAGAAAAACTTGAACTCGAAATTTACGTGTTGATAAGAGAAGCAGGAGTGCGTTTGTTATTTCAACAGTCAAATGCGTCACCGAGCGATGCGTGACTAGAAGAGTGGTTTATTCTTCACAACTGATCCTTTTGTGTCTACCTGCAGTTAACTACTTGAGGGGAAAGAAGGCCGGACTTTCAGAGGCTGTGCTCAAGGTTCTATTTCCCGAGCTCTACGTGGCCAGTGGAAAGTATGTTTCAAGCATTGTGCCTCACAAAACAAATTAAATAACCTGATGCTATCGCAAAAAGCGGATGGTCAAAGCGAAAAAAATAAAATAATTAAACGGCGACTTGTATGCCCTTTTTAACTTAAAAAGAGATGTTTAAACAACTGATTGACCAAACCAAGCTCCAGCAAGCCGATACACTCCCACTAAGAAAGCCAAGTGCAAACACAAAGCCGTAACTGACGACTACAATGATGATTATGATGCGGATTTTGCCTTTGTAGTGGGAAAACGCCACATGCTTCGGCAGTTTGGGTGCGAGGCTAGAAAACAGTTGAAAAGCAAAGATTCCAAGTGAATTCCAATCTAGGAAGCTTACAAAAAAGACATACTCGCGTCATAAAATGCGCGCTTGCAAATCCGGCAGTGCTCGTTCGGCTGCCATGATCAACCGTCTGACCTTCTTCTCACAGCAGATGACAATTTCTTCGCGAAACGAAGCTCGGCCGATGGAAATCTGAATAGTAATAAAGTAATGATTCGTAATTGTTGTTTATACAGCAGGAGGTTAGTCTGCCTGAACATGGCGACATTTTTTCCCGCAGTAGATGCCTTATTTATCATTTACCCTTTACCGCAAAAAAAAATAATTCTTTGAGCTATAAGGCGACACAGTGCGCTGGCATTACGAGAAACAAAGTGCCACACGTTGCAGTTCTTAATTCCGGAGCAGCCTGCTACAATGTAAGCCTGGAAATCGCGGAACGGTTATTTACATTCCACCGGCGTTCGGATATTTATGTGCGTGCGCAACAGCGTTTGCTCGCAAAATGTAATTGGAAATTTAAGGGCAAGATCTATTGCAGCTCATATCGAGTAAAAATACTTAACCATCTTTTCGTGTTTTCTTTTTTCGTCACGTAGACCTTACTGGGAAGACAGCATCCTAAACTACAGAGGAGGGTAAGGAGTGGCTACAGTGTGGTATGCATGTTCGACGACGGCCGGCATTCAGCGAAATAGAAATAGAAATTGCGATTTCCGAAATCCAGATGCTAACTCACGAGTATCTCATTCGGCGTTGCAGCAACTTCATTATCACAACTATGAATCATTTGCTGTTCATCGTCTGGGTTCTCTGAATTTCGCGGAAACTAACAGATGTAGAGGATAATTAAAATATGATTTACAACTTCAGCGAAGTGATGTTTCCAGGAGGCAGGAGCTTCGTGACTCTCGTCTAAAAGCAGGTAGTACTCCGGTTTTACGGGCAATTGAAACGTCTTCAAAACAAACCCCCGAAACAAATAAAAAATAAAAAAACCCGGTGAATTAGCGTGCAATTTCGGCCCTAAGCGTACCCCTTGGCAAGCACTAGATCGCCGATTCTTTAAAAAAAAAGTTGTGTTTGAATGTCAATGAAGTGCCCGTAAAACCGGGGGTATTGTAGAACAATATTAAATGACGTCGTGGCCATTTTAGTACTTGTCGTTCATCTACACCATACTGGATAAAAATATATATTCGATTACAATACTGTGCGCGCACTTTTCTTTTCTCCGGTACTTTCCTAAAAGTCGTGCTGCTTACTTTATTGTTTTCGGTCTCAACATTGTACGCAGGAGACCGCTGAAGAGTCAATAATTTTATTATTATATTCTCAGTTCCGAATTTAGAATTTTTTCTGCCGACACCAGAATGCGCTTTTATTGTTTAATTCGCACATCAGATCCTAAGACGCTCATTCCTCTCTCCCTTGAATAGGTTCCATGGAGGCTTGGGCAGGGATGTCTACGACCGTCTTCGAGCTGCTGCCACTTTGCACAAAGGAGGTACAGAATTCTAAAAAAGCAACAAGGCCTACGGGCACTGATGGACACAAACTAAGCAGAAAGGATCACTTTAAATCTCTCCATTAAGATTTTTGTATGATGATCTATACCAACTCCGGGGCGCAATATCTAGATATAGTCAAGGAGCTAAACTCTAAAAACATGTGTTGGATTTCGAAAATACGTGTTTTTTTTAAAACAAAATTTACCAACGTCGATATTATGTGCGCATATCTGTGCCTTTAGAAACCAGAATTTATGCACTTCTGGGCAATTGATTTCGATATAAATGTCTGTGCGCATTGTCGTGAAGGCCTCCGATCTAATGGTGAGCACATGAAAAATAAACGTTGACTGATTGAGTGATTCTATGTTTCAGTGTGTAATGTGTCGAGAGGCGTACTTAATAGAAAGCATTGGCCTTTCTTTAATACGTTCAACAAATTAAAAGTGCGATTATAATAATATTCATCTAACGCTGAAGTTCAACTGACATGGAAACTTGACGCATCGTGACATGGTTGCGCAATGTTCGTACAGAGCGATGCTGAGTTCCTGTTTGTGACCGACCGACCACGAGATGACAGGGATTGGCCATCCATGCCTCCCTCTCTCCTAATTGTCATTAGCTAAAGCCTAATAAATGTTAGTGCGTTTACTATTCGTGTTTATAAATAACGAAAAAAAATCGGCACATGATGAGGCAGAAGAAGGCTGTGCCGTCATATGAAATGTGTGTACACAATCGTTCCTCAATCATCGTTTTTTTTTTTTTTTTTGGGGGGGGGGGGGTATTTTTGTTGACGGCAAAGACTACGGGGCCGGTTACGACCTCAAAACATCTTGTTATTAATTTGTTAAATAATTTCGTGTCTTCGTGACTGTTAGACGTTCTTCAGACAGGCCCGTAAATATGGTTACAATCAAACAAGTGGTATATAAAAAAACTATTTCTACGTTAGTAACTAAGAAAAAAAAAAAGCTCGACTTGTCTTTAAAGGAACTAATTTGACACAACCAAAATTTAACCGTGCTTTTTTTCTTTTTTTTGCGGGCAGGTAAAGTTGATTTTGGCGGAGCAAGCTACGAAGGCAAGCACGGAAAAGTGGCTGTACACAAACTACAGATAGCAAGTAAAGGCCTTCGCAAATTAGGAACAAGCCAGCAGGACCACGCAAATCTAAACGATGTCCTGAAGAATGACGTTGTCGAAGGCGACCCGAACTTAACGGCCGACCATTAGAACGGACCTGCCCCGAGTACACAGCAGCACAAGAACGGCGAAAATGTTATTGTAAGTAGAAGAATCTTTCGCACCGCGGAGTATGTCTTATTTTAATTATCATAATATTTCTGCAGGATCCTCAGGACGCCAGCAGCCCCTCATCGATTATCTTCAGTAATTGACGAAATCTCTTTTTGCGCTCGAAAAGTTGGTGCTCAATAAAGACGGGAATGAATTTATATTTCGCTTTTCTTTTAGATACTCACTCACGAAATATGCGATATACCAAGTTTACTCCTACGGCGGTAATTAAAGTACGGAGATTAAAATAAAACTCAATTTTAGTAAATCCATTTGTCACGAATGTCTCCAATTCATCAAATTCGCGAGTTCTAAATGTTCGTTACTCAGTAAACGACTAGTTTTAACTAGTGCACTGAGTAACCGTGGCAAATATTTCTTACAAGAACCTCTAACATTGTGCATTCTGGAAACGCAGAGCTTCTATACATACGTTTTGCTGAATGCGAATCTTCATTCGTGTTGAGGGAATGCCCGCAGACCTCATTCATTCTCCCATTCCTCATTCCCTTAACATCAGTCAGCAAATACCTGTTCAAAACGAGTACACGACGAATTCTTAGCTGAGACTGATTAACATAAAGCATCACCAAAGGCACAAGGACCAAAATGGTGCATGTAGACTACAGCCTACATTGGCCCGAGCGCTATAGGCGCGTTAACGCTTTCTTCGACACAGTTTCAGTTAAGCTGTTTATCGGTTGTATCCTCTGTCTAACGATTGTGACTGGACTTCATAGATCCGCGCCGTTTATACAGCAGTCGCACAAGCCCTTGACAAGTCAGAAACACGTCATGTCCTCTCTTCTAATGCCCTGAATATTGCATTTTAAGGGACGTCCCTTGCCCACAAAGGAACATTATCCGTAAATTGCTTTGAAGAATATCGTGTGTTTACAATAAATATATTCAAATATTGTTTTAACAGGGAAGCTTTATTTATTTTTTAAGTAGATTAGCTGACGGAGATTAACCGACAGGAGTGAACTTACGACAACCTATTACCCAACTGAGATTCAGTATACTAACTAGGCAAAGAATAATCTGTAAACAAGGCGCTCAGTTAACGCATATCATGTCGTGCCGCAAACGGCGCACTCAGCCACGCATGAGGCAACTTGAGCGTCATGAACCAACACCGTCGAACAATGAACTACCGCGAACCTTAAAATGCGAGCCTATTTTGTGGGGTACCGTCGTTAGAGGATTTATTTTCCAAGCGGCAGAATTCGTGAGCCTAAGATTAAACCGACGCGCTTTGGAGCGCACTTGAGTCGGGAAAATTAACTATTATATTCGAAGCAAGACTAATATACTAAAAAAAAAAAAGTAATTGCGTCACGGGTATGTTTATAGCGCGAAAGTGTCTTGTAGACTCACACCAGTTATTCTGTGTATGGCTAAACTCGCCTAAACGTAGCGTGCAGCATTAACACGACCGCTCTTCATAACGCGAAACTGGATACAACCAACTAAAAAGGCGTCGGAAAAAGAACGCCCCAAAAAATTCTAAATGGCTCAACGGTGAGAAGAGGACCGACCGTTATAAGACCTTCCAAGAGTTTAGCGGGTCTGAGTTCCCGGCTTTAGTGATAGTAAAATAATGCAATGATCCAGCTCGACACATTGACTACGATGGAGCTTCAGAAGGTGTAAATTAAAACTAAGGGCTACAAAGGCAAAGAAAATATTCCCTTTTACTTTGGTCTAGGAGGGGGGGGGGGGGGTTTAAATTTTACGCGAGTGGTTATTGTTCTTGATTATAGCTAGCTGCTTTCTACAGTAAGCTTCAGATCAGCATCGATGTCGAAATTTCGATGTGTTAGTTCGGTTTTGTTGCGGCTGCGGTTAGAGTTGCGACTGCGGCTACAAGAAATCAATATGAAAAACTGACTTGATGCAGAATAAGCAATTGAAGATCGACAACCGACAGCAAAAACTCCTATAGAAAGTTTAATCGTGTCTGTATGTAGGAAATTCAAGAAGTCATATAGCTTGCGCTGAAATTGACTAAAAAGAATACCTGCATATCGTCTAGAAAGAAGAGCTTAGAATTCATTTCATACCTCCGCCAATATTTCGGTCACGATATCCAAAAGTGATACTCTGGCAAGAATCGGAATGGCGGTCATCATGAAGTTACCATGAGGACCCATTTGCTACAAGCTTCTGCTTGACTCTCTGCGCTTCGCTCAGACTGCTCGGAAGTCAAACGCTCAGGGACAAATACGGACGTGCATTGAAGTCAGATTTGTACGCAACATGCCGCATAAAACGACGGGGACCTTAGGCTCACAGTGGATCGCAAATCAGGCAGTGGCGAGGCAGCGCGGGTGAATGCGGCAGACGCCTCACTGCTGTCAATAGATCTACAGGCGGTAAAGCAATACTCTCGAGACCGGTTATATCGAAGTTAACGGGAATCGGAAATCACTTCGCTATATCTGCTATTTCGTTACAACCGACTTTGGTTATAACGAAGTGCGAAAGAGAATGGGAAATCGTGATCGCTTCGCTGTAGCCGCTACTTCGTTAAAACAGACTTCGTTATAACCGGTCTCAACATTACCACATGGAAGAAAACGCCCGCGCGTGACGCCGTTGTTAGTGGATCCCCAACAAGCCGCCCCGAAAGGAAAACACGCTGAATCTCCGTGCGCCGCAAGTGACAGACTGGCTCCGTCTTGGCGCCACCGAGTGCTTCAGCGTCCCGCTTGTTGCTGGACGCTTCAAGACGCCACGGCCGCTCGATTTCCCTCTCCAACACGATTCAGACAGCGTCTGCAAACTGCCTTTTGTGCGATGTCTACAGAGTCTGAGTGATGTCCACTAGGGCTGGGCGTCGATTACAAATTTTAACCCGATTAATCGAAACCCTTTAATCCATTAATCGGTTGCGCTGATTTCTATAAATAATATATTAAAAAGAATGCAACAACTCGTCTTGCCTTTGAAAACTTGTTTTACTCTCTGTTACACGGCGCAAAGGACATTTACAATTGAAAATACATATAGTTTAACGATCCAGACTCATATTTTTGCTCCAGCTCCGAAGACAAAGAAGTTTGCCCACATTCTCAAACAGGAAGACAAGAAGTCAGGGCTTGGGCGATGCTTTCTTCTTGTTTCAGAGAAAGGGGCCTCGACGAGAAGGCGTTGATTGTTGTCCGCGTTTTGGCGGATGGTCCTTGCTGCAGCGGCGTACATGGGTGCTTCGCTCGTAGGTGATACTGAAGCGAACGTACGCTTCCACTGTATGAAAACTGCTTTTTGCAGATGATGCAGTGAACTTCCTCCGAGTTAAAAACTTCACCGTTGGAGTTTACTTTAAACCCCAACTTTCCAGCGAGATTGCCTTTCACACTCGTGAACTCGTCCTTTTGTACGGGCCGAATACTGGAACAAGTAACCATGGCGTTGTTAGCTTCCCAGCAATTGTTTTTCTGCTTGTTTGTCTTGCCTGGGCAGGGTGTGTAATTTGTTGTTGTTTATTTTTTGTTGTTTATTTTCCCGCGTTCGCGAAGCGCGTCCCGCGCTCGCGAACACGGGACGCTTCGCGAGCGCGAGTATTGAACCTTGCTCATACTCATAGCACCTGGCTGGGAACAGAAAACCGCTCGGGACAGAACGACCGGATACACGCCACGTAGCGTTTTTCTTAAAGGGGAAGGGGGGGGGGGAGCATGAGTCATCCCTAGTTCGGGCAGGTCGTTCAGGATAGAGGCATGCGTGCGTCCAGTTGACTTCTTTTTGAGTACCGATTAAAAAACCAACTAACCGGTTAAAAAAGTTGATCGCGATTAAAGCCTTGATCGATTAATCGGAAGGTTAATCGATCAAATGCCCAGCCCTAAAGTCCACCGATAACTGCCGATTCACTCCGCTGTGGACGCCGGCCCGTCGTCTTATGCAATGTAAAAAAAAGTAAAAAGAAATAGCTATTGCGAATACGTAGAATGCCTCCCAAGAGCACAGTAGACCAAAATGTCGGCGCACGAAAGGCGACTGTCAAAATGGTATTTAAGCAACCACAAGAATCGCTGTAATCTGTAACGCTCCTTGACGTCTCCCTTGACTTTGTAGATCTCTCCCCTGCGCCGACACTACGAGGTAACGGGCGGTAGAACGCGCGAAACGCACAGCGGACACCTTCCAGGTACCGCAGCAATAGTGAATCTATTGAGGATATGCGAAATGGAAGACAGACCTAAATGTAAATGTTTCACAAAAAAAAAAAAAAACGTTTAGAGGGCCGTAACATGCAGTGCAAAGTCGCACAAGGAGTCGGAGTTCAAGGACTACACGCTGCTATGCGCGTACAACATTGTAACAAGTAAAACACAAAAAGTGATTACGGCTTTGAAGAAACATTTGCTTATCAAACTTGCGTGGCTAAGGGAGGACTATAGAGAGAAAACAAATCCAGTGCCTCTACTTTCCCGCAAAGAACTTGGACGTCAATAAAGGACGCCAAGAAATGACGATGCAGAAAATAAGTTAGGCCAAAAAAGTATGTGCTGTGGCACTGCGCATTGTATGCACGTGAAACGTCACGATCAGAGTCAAAGCGCAAACTGTTTCTTTTTCTTCTTAGGTGTAGCCTCGTCATCCACCGAGCTTCTTCCTTAAATAGCAAGCATTATTTATCTTCAATTCTTTGCGGGAATGTGAGCCCACCAGACTCCTCAGAGTATAGGGAGACTAAGGTGTCTTCAATAATGATGTCTGAGTTATGAAGAATAGAGTCTCAGTCTGGGGTATGTACATTTACAAGGCGAAAGCGCAAGGAAGTCGCTTTCCCCAAAACTCCAATCTGATGGTAGTGTAAGATCATTTAGCGTTTGTCGCGTATACGCCACGCAGGTGAAAACTCGGCTGATTCGTCCCATCAGCTCGCACAGGGAAGTCGTCAAGGATCACAACAAGGGAGAGAAGCGACGAAGTCGCGAAGTACGCTCGAAAAACACTACCAGCACGAACATGCCTACGACGGCACAATTACACATTTAAGCTGACCGTAAACTATAGTCAATGACATCACAAGAACCGCAGTACATGGCTCATTCTGTTCACATCCATTGCTTTGTGATGCCTTCCTTGGCGTGCCCATCGGCTAAGGCCGCGATTTCACCGGTTCTAGGGCGATAATCAGCAGCTCGGAAACCCCCCCCCCCTGCTTTTATCAATCTGACAGTGACTACAGTAACGCAAATAAGGAAGAGCCACAGCGCTGCACAAAAACCAACAACAAGAAACCTGCGAGAGCATCATCAAACTTAGAGCCGAACTCGCACACAAAATATGGACTCGTGCTTCCACGTAATTAACTGACAAGATGCTACAGCCGACGATCCGGCCTATGCAATTTCTGTGGAACATAACATTCGAAAAGTTCGCGCACTTAAATCAAGATGCGCAAACTTTGCGATACTCGTGCTCCTTCGATAATGACACTTAAATGAAACGAGATAAAGTGCTCGCAGGTTCGTGACGATCGTAACACACCGTGACGTCGCCGAGTACGCGCGAGGCCGTGAGTGGACGGCAAGATATGTTCATATAAAGACCACTTCTTGGCAATGCTGCGGATTCAGTGCGTCCGGGCCACCGTGCCGAGAAGTCTCACAAGCCCTAGGATGAAGCTACTCCTCCTCCTCGTCATCTGCGTTGTAGTCCTCAACGACTGTAAGAACTCTGAACCGCACTTAGACCTGGTCTCTTCGGAGACAAAGACTTTTAAGTTAGATCTTGGGAGCTTCAAACTTTCTTCGCTCAAGTAATCAAGTGTTTTAGTCCAACGTTCCGCTCTCAGTCAAAGCAGTAGTGTAGCCAACCAGAAATAACTGAAACGTACTCTACTCCAAATGCATGGTAACGCGTAAGTGTTGGGGGAAAAATTGGCGGTGGTAAAAGTTTATTTTATTAATCAAACTCAGTGCACAAAAAAAAAAACACATCTACTTCACCACTTGCGAGCTTTACAGAAACTAGAGAGATATGAGCAGTAGAGAAACTGCTCGATTTTATTAGTTGCACGTCTGACGTGTCATTGTCCGACATGTTAAGTCTGCTAGAGTTGAGCACTTACATCTCGGGAGCAGTAGAAAAAAAGATAAAAGAATAACGGTATTAAAAATTGGCGAATAACGAGAAAATAGCCTAGTTCATGTTCTGTCGGGCCAGACGCATAAATTACTACAGTTTTTTTTAGAAGCTGAAGAAGACTTTTTTTCTTTTTTTAAACTGCTCTATCAAATGATATCGCGCCACAAAAAGCGAATCGAATTCAAATTGCACCAAATTTCAAGGCGCGTATTAACGTTTTACACCGCGAATGTTTCAGGCACAGCAAGATTGTGGCCACTCAGGGCGCCACCGTAAGTGAATCAACAAACGGAACTTTGAACAAACTAAAGTTGCTAAAACCGAGTTTTAAACAATCAAAATTGACCAACAACATGAAAAGAAAAGAAAAAAACAACGTGGGGCGTGGCGCGCATGAAGCGTCTTAATACTAATAGGGAGTTTTAGAATAGCGCTCGCTAAAGCTCTGCGTACGCAAAGAATAGCGTCGTCGCCACTGCGCATGCGCCGAACGCTAACCACGTTTTGCGCTTTGCGTGGGCTATCCTAGCGCACGCTATTTTTCGGAAATTGCGTGCGTACGTGAAGAGTCTTTGCGCGCCTCCAAGGTGGATACGTAATGTGAAGTTGGCCAAAGCCAAGACGAGCAGAGTTAAAAAATGGCGGCTCCCAGGACCATGGCTGCGGCAAAGCTCTCGCGGCGGCGTGAGCGCGACGTCGGCGGCATCCTCGCGACTGCGATTTTCCATACGGGACGACATTGCACTCGGTTTGGAAAACCCAGTAAGGTGGGCAACCATCACCGGAAACTTGATGCTTGCGACGCGCGAACATTTCTCGGCGAAGGTATACGGTGTGCGAAGGTCAGTACACGAGACACCTCTTGCCAAGGCAACGCAGGCGGACACAACCGGTCGACCGCTCGCGTCGCATTCTCATGTTTAAACAAACCTAAAATGTTACTCTGGACCAAAAGAAACTTGTTTTTTTCTCAAGTTACAGCATTTTGTATGCGAAATAAAAATTGTGACTATCTTGGTGGAGTTGCAAGCGCCAGATGCTTGGGCTTCTTGCGTCGCGGCGGAGAAACGCTATTCTAAAACACTCTTGCGTAGCGTGCGTTAACGCAAGCGCTAAATTTAGCGCTAGCGTGCGCCAAAATTGCGTACGTTATTGTAAAACTCTCTAATATCGTTCCGAATCCGATGCAATTACGGAACTTGTCAATAAGAACGACGAAGAACATATCACGAAGGCTGAAGCGCGTGCATAATGAGCCCCCCCCCCCCCCCCGTCCCTCCTCCCTGTTTCTTAAGTTGCCAGTGAATATAGCGGGTATTATGCGTGATCTTCTGTAGCCTCGATCTACCCGCGATTATAGTGAATACGTGAACTTCCGGTTTCATTTCTAGAACAACAGCGAGAGTCGAATTGATCTGTCTCGTCCAATTGTACGAAAATTCCACCTCGGAGGCATACGGAAGACAACCGCACAAAAATTACAAATGTATAATTGGAAAACGTAAGATAAGTAGAAGGAAAAAGAAAACACATAGGAGGAAAAGACCCTACGATCCGATGGTGCCATTAAAGCAGCGCCAAGATTGTTTTATTACCAAATAAACCCATCACGCTCTAATAATAAATAAAAAAACAGGTTTACGGCGCTTTTACTGTGCGTGATTAGTTCAGTCGGGAATAGCAAAAGTAGAAAGACAATGAGCGCCACGATGATGCATTTTGGTACCGCTTGACTGGCTCCATAGGATGGTAAGGGGTATTCACACGAGGAAGAAATCCCGGGGATTTCTCCCCGGCGCGCGCGCATCACGAGACAAAAACGCGAAGCTTTCGCACATCGCAAAGCCTGACGCTTTCGTCGCGGGATGCGCGCGCCGTGGTGAAATCCCCGGGATTTCTCCCTCGTGTGAATACCCCTTTAGCATCGGCCGCGTTCGAGTTCTAAAGTGAAACCAACGTTACTAATGTCACATTCAATTGGGGCGCACCACACCGCACCGCGCTGCACCGACGGACGCGTCGCGTTCAGATGGTCGTGTCGGTGCGGCTGCACTACGTTCATTTGGGACTTCGTGCGGCGCACGACACCGGCGCGTTGCTGCACCAGCTGCACCGTCGAAAGGAGACCGTGCAGCTTCGCGCACTGCGGGCCGGTGCGGCCTTGAGTTAACGCTCTCCGCCTCCTTCGGCCCCTTCTTTCCCTCGCTTCGTCTTCCTCGTCTCGGTAAACATGGCGGCTCGGAAGACTCTCGCTAGATGGCGCGCGCCGCCGCCATGTTCGCGGCGGATTTTGTTCAATGGTCCACCCGTTTATGTTTTGCCCTTGAAGTGACCGCGCCAAGCGCGTTGCACGGCGGAATGCTTCGTGTTCACTTGGTAGTGCGTCATGAGCTGCACCCGCGCTGTGGCGCGGCCTTGGGGGCAGCATTTTCTCGGTGCTGCGTGCGCCCCAATTGAATGTGACATAAAACACTCACTCTGGGAAACTTACCCTTGAAACCGAGACCGCTCGCGGCCACCGAGACCGAACTAAATACGATAACAGCGCCGCCCTTTAGCGACGAGTCAAAACATAAAAGTTTATTTATATAGCTACTGCGAAACAGCACTCCGAGATGGCGCCACAGGCCCTCGCGCAACTCGACCTGAAGCAATTCGCGCCTCCAGCTCGTTGCTCGCCCTCCCGCGGCGGAAACGGGAAGCGCTCTAGTGAGGGTCTCCCGATTCTCCTGCTCTGCGGGCACGGCGGAACTGCTCGCGATCATGGCTCGCGAAATGTCATTTCTGAATGCAAACAACACTCTTCACTGTCCCAACGTGGCGCTGCAGCCGGTATGGGATTGTACTTTATTAGAGAGTTTTAGTATTGCGTATAGAAGCAAACGCAAGCGCTGCGCGTTTGCGTTAGGGTGGCGTGCTCCACGTTGCGCGTGCGCATCTTTGCCATGCTCCGACCCAACGACCGCAATTTTGGGTCGTGGATCTTGCGTTCGCTCGTATATGCAATACTAAAACTCACTACTGTCTCACCGGCTTCCAACGCCAACGAAACGTGCTGCAGTGAGCAGACGCGCAAGCACGTAGGCGTTCCTTCGAACTGGAAAGGCTGAGATCGGCAAAACGACGGCGAGCAAATACGAAATTAAATAAATGTTAGAAAATAGCAGTAATTAACATAATTATTCCTTTTTTTTCCCGGGGGAGGGGGGGATTTGGTCTGGAAGGTTATTGGCGGGGACTCTGGAAGTTTTGCCGATTGTCAAAAGTCGCTACTTTGATAGCACTTTCAATTAATCTAATTTTACATGAATTTCTCACATTTGCTGGAATGTTGTCATTGATTTTAGACTATCTATTTTATAACTTGGTTATTGAAAATGCTGCAATTGGCACCAGTGATGATAATTAGCACACCTTAGATTGTCATACTTGTTCGCACGTTTGAAATTAGATCATAAGCAACTAATTATTTTAGAGCTTCAAAAATTGCGTATTAAAATAGCTTAATTTTAATATTTATATTATTATTAATACAAATCGGGGCAATGTATGCCCCCAATTAATGCCATGATCACAAAAATACGCAATTTAACCATAATAGTCTTTCCTGAAATGTATCATTTTGTTTTCTTTTTAGCACATGAAAACCTCTGACATCGTTATCAAGATAGACAAACAGTCAAACACTGGATGCAATATAAGCTCCTATCCGTCGCGCGTTGCTTTAAGAACACGCACACTTCAGCTGCCCGACTCGATTTCCGTCTTTGGATTTTTCTACTGAGAACAGTGTTTCCTAATTCATACGTTTTGTGAACATATTGTATAAATTAGATTTATTCTGTTGTTCTTTTGATGCGTAAAATGTTAAAGCAATTAATCATCTAAATACCAAAAAATCCATTAAAAAGCCCGCAGTTCATTATTTTAAATGACAATTATCTGAGCCAGAAAAGGCAGCAAGAACGCACAAATATCAGCACTGAATTTTTGAACAAATAATAATATTCTATGTTAGCTGTAAAGTGTATGAAAGACCCTGTCTTTAAAGGGACAAAAGTTTCCGCGAACAACTTCTTTAACGAAATAACTACGGTGTGAGACACATTCTGAGTTATGAAAGAATTTGAAATTAAGACCTATACCGAGATTTAAATCCAAAATAAAGGTTAGTTTCGGTTTCGCTCCGGATTTGAATCGTACCTCCTGGACTAAATATTACGCTAAATACCGTTCTTGTTTTCAGGATCACGAGGTGACCCGTGCTCATAACACCCTAGCTTCCTAGTATTATCAGAAATAGTTTGTGTCGCTCAGTGAGGCCAGCACACTAGACAGGCTCAGCAGCGGCACGCATCTCCGACCCTCACTAAACCCGCCATTTTGGAAAACGAGTGGCGCCACCTATAGTGAATTGGAGTCGCGGATACGTGCAGCCGTACAGTTCCGGGAGTGGCCACTGCTGAAAAAAATGGCGGCGTTGCGATCGCCATTAGTTTGGTTCTCGAGTACGGATCGGAGCCACATCTTCAAAGCAGGTGCTAGCTACGGCAGTTTCCCAGCGTTACGTTGAGTGAAACGTAATATAAAGGATCATCACAATGTGATCTCACAGGGAACGCAATGAAAATATTTGCGCCGCTTCTTTAGCCCCTTTGTGACTCTTACGACAAACAGGCGACTGACGCGGCAGGAACGAGAGCTATGTGCCGAGAAAATAAGGGAGAGGGAGAGACGAGAGCGCGCGTGGACGTCAAAACGCCGAGCTCTACTTGGAATGATGGATAGAGAGTAAACGTAGAGCTAGCTGCCTTTCTCTCCACTTCACACGTCGAACCCGTTCGAATGCGACAGACAAACGCCGGACGCCAGCGCTCCGCGTTTTATGCGTTCGACGAGTGCGGTGAAGATAAAGGCTGCTTTTGTGCTCCACTGCACTCGACGAACGCGTTCGAATTCCAAAGCCAAACGCTGGACGCTGGCGATCAGCATTTTAACGCGTTCGATGAGTGCAGTGGAGACAAAGGCTCCACTGCACTCATCTTTAGGTATACCCACTACTCATTCCAACCAGAGCTGGATGGTTCTGAAGCGGGACGGACGAAGAGGCGCAAGAAACAGGGCACTGGGAGAGCTTCTTGATCCGTAAACCCAGCTGCTCTAGAAGATAGGTCCCACGCATGGGACAGAGAGCCGACACTGAGTGTCCGCTCGTTGTTCCGCATTTAGTTAACGCTCATTCACGGAGAAAAAACCGTGCGACTAGCTTCCGACGGAGGCCGTATTGCTATTGACTAAAACAGGTTATCTTGAAACAAACAGAAAAAAAGTCCCCTCCCATTTTCCCCATGCACACTCTATCCCTCGTGAACGAGGGGTTGTGTCCTGGGCGCTTCGTGTTCAACCCGTAAAACAGGTACACAGATCACACAGACACAGCGATGGGACCGCGTCAATCAAGGTCACGGCAAGATAGGGACAGGGGAACGTCTCTTCAATTTCCAAAACTCGTTGCGGCCGTCCGTCCGATGCAAGACGGCCAAGCGACTCCCCGATGCAGATATCGCGAAGGGTCACGGGACCATTGACCATTTCAAGGCCGACGTACATGTCGCGTTTCCAATTTGCCCGCCTCCTCCTTTCCTATATCCTCTCCACTTTTTACCTTGAACCAACATGGATCCCCTCACAGCTTAAGGCCGATTCACACGACGGACTGATCCGCGGAAGGATTGATCACGTGACGACATATCCGCGGTTCGTCCGTCCCCCAAGCGCATCCATACGAAGGGGACGACTAGCAGACGCCAGCGAGGACGGACCGAACCTGTTCGCAAACAAAGAGCGCAAGCGCTCCGTGTGTTCCTTTTCCTTTTTCCTTTCTCTAACTCAGCGGCGCGCCGCCAGCGCCGCCGGCAGTGCTTGGGGGGGGGGGGTAATAAACGCACGCGACAAACCCCCCCCCCCAAAAAAAAAAAAAACGAACGCGCATTCCTTTTTTCCCTTTCCCTCCTCCTCCTCCTCCTCCTCCTCCTCCTCCTCCTCCTCCTCCTCCTCCTCCCCCCCCCCCACACACACACCTCGGTAATATTCTTCCCTCAGAAATTCCTGGGGAGAACCCGGGCTGTGACCCAGTCTTGTGTGCAGAGAGAGAAGGTATGTTTATTTACAGGAAAGCAAAGAGGTCAACCTGCTTGTGAGTGCTGGTTTGCTACTTTGCGTGAAAAGGAAGAGAGTAGAGAGACAGAAGACAGAAAAGAGACGTAAAGAAAGAGCCGACATCCCATATACACACGTTGTCATGTCATGTGCGCCGTTTTCTTTTTTTTTTTTTGGCATATTTTATAAACTGTTTTATTCGCTGATCGTTGCCTAACGCGCTTGGGACATCCGAATTATATAACGCAATTCTACTAAATTAGCGCCCTGTTCTTTTTACAGCAACGCTGGCAGGAGGTGAGTCACCCTTCTAATTTACTATAGGTAGATAAGTTCCCAAGTAAAACATATTTTGCCCAATAGGCAATGCGGTTCAGCTAGGGGGACTGAGAAGAATTGTTTTGTTATGACCGGAGCCCCTCTTGCAATTTTTGTCCCTTGTCCCAATATTTCTTTTTATTATTATTTCTGTGTCACGTGGTAGTTTTTACCCTGCAACGATGTACTGACGGGTTCATCGTACACTTTCCTCAAGGCACATCTTGAGTGCACTAAATTACAGATTATATATTAAGAATACCGTAATATAGGGAATAAACGCCCACCCACGATGGAGAGATTAAAAGAAAAAAATATCGACGTGGCCGATCTTTCGAGATTCTATAGTAACCATTTCTTCTGTTGTTGTGAACCTCATAACACCATCTCAGTGTGCATGTGTGTCCTTCTTGTTCCGTGTCTCCAGTTTTATAATGTTGCTTAATATTCACCAGCTCGCTTGTGCCCTAACTCTTCTTTTTGTACTCTTCATACCGGCAAGTCGTAATCTGGACACCGACTTAAACCCGGATCCTCCTCCATACAACAGCGACGAAGGTGAGCAACGCGGGCAGGGAAGTAGTTCGGTGGGAAATTCATACCTTGTAGCCACATGTAGCGCTGTTGAGGACGCCCAAATCGAATCAGCCGATGTAGCTGCCAGTCGGTTCGGTTTTTGGCAGCGTTCAGTTTAGAGCACACTCCAGAAAAGGTACGTAAATTTACTTTCTTGCAGACCATAGAGGCAGCCAATGACGGCCAACAACTTAAGAACCCCAGCGAACGACTAAGCTCAGAATACGATTAGAGCTGGAAGATGATATGCAAAGACTGTAAATAAGTGAAACGCTATGCTCATAGTTTCAGCACATACCTGTCGAAGATGAAAACGAATATGCAAGCGTAAAACTAAAAATAAAGGCTTAATCGGCAAAATTGTGCGAGAAAGAAAAGAAAAACGAGCGTCGAGATGTCAGGCGTGACAACTGGCTATAGCGCGAGAGTGTGACTCGGCAAGGCCATACTAAGCCTACTTATCTTTTGCACTCGGTATCTCGAACCTTCTGCCTAGAACGTTCGAGCGTTGAACATTCGGGGTAACAGTAAACACGAATCTTCTAGAAGTAGAGAGTAGCGTTCCTTCTCGGACCTGCACGCGGCAATATCGACTTCTTTTAGATCTATGTGTACTCCGAGTTTCGTCATTACCCGGGATAATTCTATTGTCTGCCGTAATTGGCTGTCTCTGTGTTATGCAGGGAAGGGAACTCACATACTTTTCTGGGAGGTATATTATCCATGCACCCAGAAGGTGAGGGAGAGGAGGATACGAGAGCGAGCGCGGACGTCAGAACGCTGAGCTCTGATTGGACCGATTAGGGGGTAGACCGAAAGCTAGCAGCCTTTGTCGTCACTGCACTCGTCAAACGCGTTAGAACGCGGAACGCCGGCGTTTGGCTTTCGCTTTCGAACGCGTTCCTCCTTTCCCTCACATTCTCGGCGCATTCCCAGATAAAACTGCCATTACAAACCACGTTAATTGTAAGCTAAGTATACAAAAAGAAATCCTTGTATCGCTTTGCGAAATGGGCAACAAAAAGTATTAAAAACAAGCGCCGTAATAATATAGAATTGTACATATAAGCACTCTTTCAATCTTGCGTATTTCAGAAGACCAGCAGGTACACCGTTCAGGGTAAGTTCTGCAATCTGAAACTTCGGGCAGTGCATCGAAGAAAGATACGCATCTATCGACTCGAGTAGCGCTCGATACATTGGGACTGGAACCTTAAAATATCTGTCAGATGGGCGTGGTAATGAGAACGATGGCGAATGACGCGTATGAAGTCGATCGCTGCATGTTTTATGAATTCCTCCACATTTAACCGCGTTGCCTCTACTCAAGGCCGACGATGATAAAAGGCTTCTCACGAGAATTCACTCGCATGCTGTGAACCACAGATCAAAAATGCCGTTTGGCTTTACATGCATGTTGTAACTCAAAAAGACGATAAGAAGCAACGTTTACTCAAACCCGTGCGTAAGCAGCTGTAGACAAAAGCGATCAAACCAAATAGATAAAACCGTGTTCTTTGACGCAAAAAAAAATATCGTTCAAGATTCTCACAATGTCGTTGGGTAAATTCCTGAAATGTACGGTTGTCTGACTCATAAAAGCGAGCAGTTGCACCACACGCATACATACACAAAGTCAGTAGCACGTTTATCTAAAACCACGAACGCGCAACCAACATCCGCCACCGTTGAGAAACCCTGTGCACAGTCACGATGTCGTCCCTTGGTGCAGTCACGGTGGCGTCTCCGGCGTCGTTTTCGCTCACTGGATGGTTCTGAAGCGGGACGGACGAAGGGGCGCAAGAAACAGGGCATTGGGAGACCTTCTTGATCCGTACACCCAGCTGCTCTAGAAGATAGGTTCCACGCATGGAACAGAAAGCCGACACTCAGTTCCCGCTCATTCCTTTTTTTGTTAACGCTCATTCACGAAGAAAAAAACCGGGCGACTAGCTTCCGACAGAGGCCGTATTTCTACTGACTAAAACAGGTTATCTTCAAACAAACAGAAAAAAGGCCCCTCCAATTTTCCCCATGCACAATCTCTCCCTCGTGAGCGAGGGGTTGGTGTCCTTGGGCGCTTCCTGTTCAACCCGTAAAACACGTACACGGAACACACAGACACAGCGATGGGAACGCGTCAACCAAGGTCACGACAAGATAGGGACGGGGGAACGTCTCTTCGATTTCCAAGACTCGCTGCGGCCGGCCGTCCGATGCAAAACGGTCAAGCGGCTCCCCGATGCAGGTTTCGTGAAGGGTCACGTGACCATTGACCAGTTAAAGGCCGACGTACACGTCGCGTTTCGAATTTGCCCGCCTCCTCCTTTCCTATATCCTCTCCACTTTTTACCTTGCCCCAACTTGGCTCCCCTCGCAGCTTAGGAGAGGGACGCAGTAACAGGATTATCTCTCCTGCAGAAAACCGAGGTTGTACGTCGGCCTTTAAAACGATTTTAATGTGTGCTGTCATTTCGCGGAAAGGCTTGGGACAGACTCGACAGGTATCTAAAACTATTATGACAAGTCTCTTACACCCTTTAGGAACTCTTGATGGGTAGGTCAGGCTTCCTTAGAAAACTTCGACGAACATCTCAGACCCCTCAAACATTCTTAAAGAGTACGTCGAAACATTTAAGAAATCCTGATGGGCCCCGTAGACGGATTTTCAATAAGGTGTACCCGTCATTCTCATTATGGCGACGTACCGCGGGCTGGACTACGTGATGGCAGAGTACCACCGAACAACGTCGCGACGGACGTGTGGCCGCTACTTCGGAACTGTAGTTCGTGGTACCGGCCAATCAATCTTCAAGCGCAGAATATCGAGCGGAAGGGATATAAGTGCAAAACAATCGCACGACGAACGGTTCACGCAGGCTTGTCGTCGTCGTCTGCTTCAGAGGTCGGAGAAGCGGGGAAAAAAAAACACGGCCAAGTATAGCTACGTCACTTCCTGCCATGAGCTTCCGTGCTCGTGTTTCGGATTAGGTTTCGAGCAGTTGAGTTTTTGGATTTATTAAAAATATACGTGGCTCTGCAACAAAATATTCATCGGGCAGTCTCCTGACACCATATTAAAACGTCTGGCACAAAATAAAAGAAAACTTGGGTGGTTTCAGTGTCCCTTTAACTCAAGTCGCAGCCGACGTAACGAGCTAATCGGAGCAATCAAGCAGTGTCAAAAGCGCAAGTCACTACGCATTTTCTGTTTATGATTGGTTCAGGAATGATAGAACACGTACTGAAGCATCACGAACACCATGATGATGCACTTCTGACGCTGTCAGATTGGACCCATCAGCTCGTAGCGTCGGCTGCGTGAAACGCAGGTACAGTGAACATACTGTAGTAAGGTCGTAAGACGAGCGACGTTGTAGACGCTGAACATGGCTGCGACTCAGCGCTTGTGTGCAGTGTGAATGACTCTGTTATGTCTGTTTTCGTGTGCGCCGTTTTTTTTTTATTGGTAGTTTTAATTACTGTTTTATTCCCTGATTGTTGCCTAGCGCGTTTGGGACATCCGAATTCTATAACGCAATTCTACTAAATTAGCGCCCTGTTCTTTTTACAGCAACGCCGGCAGAAGGTGAGTCGCCCTTCTAATTTGCTATAGGTAGATAAGTTCCCAAGTAAAACATATTTTGCCCAATAGGCAATGCGGTTCAGCTACAGGGGACTGAGAAGAAGAATTGTTTTGTTATGACCGGAGCCCGTCTTGCAATTTTTGTCCCCTGTCCCAATATGTTTCTATTATTATTTGTGTGTCACGTTGTAGGTTTTCACCCTGCAACGATCTACTGACGGGTTCATAGTATACTTTCCTCAAGGCACATCTTGAGTGCCCTCAATTACAGATTATACATTAAAAATACCGTAAGATAGGGAATAAACGCCCACCCACGGTAGAGAGATTAAAAGAAAAAAATATCGACTCGGCCGATCTTTCGAGATCCTATAGTAGTCATTTTTTCTGCAGTTGTAAACCTCATAACACCATCTCAGTGTGCATGTGTGTCCTTCTTGTTCCGTGTCTCCAGTTTTATTATGTTGCTTAATATTCACCAGCTCGCCTGTGCCCTAACTCTTCTTTTTGTAAACCTCCCTGCACGTCCCACCCGCAAGTCGCAATCCGGACACCGGCTTAAACCCGAAACCTCCTCCACACAACACCGACGAAGGTGAGCAACGCGGGTATGGAAGTAGTTCGGTGGGAAATTCATACCTTGTAGCCACATACAGCGCTGTTGAGGACGCCCAAATCGAATCAGCCGATCTGGCTGCCAGTCGCTTCGGTTTTTGGCAGCGTTCAGTTTAGAGCACACTCTAAAAAAGGTACGTAAATTTACTTTCTTGCAGACCATAGAGGCAGCCAATGACGACCAACACCTTAAGAACCCCAGCGAACGACTAAGCTCAGAATACGATTAGAGCTGGAAGGTGATATGCAAAGACAGTAAACAAGTGAAACGTTATGCTCGTAGTCCCGGCACATACCGTCGAAGATGAAAACGGATAGGCAAGCGTAAAACTAAAAATAAAGGCTTAATCGGCGAAATTGTGCGAGAAAGAAAAGAGAAAACGAGCGTCGAGAAAGCACCGGCGAGCGTCAAGATGCCGGCGTGACAACAGGCTAGCGCAAGAGAGTGACACCGCAAGGTCATACTAACCCTTCTTATCTTTTGCACTCGGTATCTCGAACCTTCTGCCTAGAACGCTCGAGCGTTGAACATTCGGGGTAACAGTAAACACGAATCTTCTAGAAGTAGAGAGTAGCGTTCCTTCTCGGACCTGCACGCGGCAATATTGACTTCTTTTAGATCTATGTGTACTCCGAGTTTCGTCATTACCCGGGATAATTCTATTGTCTGCCGTAATTGGCTGTCTCTGTGTTATGCAGGGAAGGGAACTCACATACTTTTTTGGGAGGTATATTATCCATGCACCGAGAAGGTGAGGGAGAGGAGGATACGAGAGCGAGCGCGGACGTCAGAACGCTGAGCTCTGATTGGAACTATTAGAGGGTAGACCTAAAGCTAGCAGCCTTTGTCTCCACTGCACTCGTCGAACGCGTTAGAACGTTTGGCTTTCGCTTTCTATCGCGTTCGACTAGTGCAGTGGAGACAACGGCTAGTTTGGTGCCCTATCGTTCAATGGCTCAGCGTTCTGAATCCGCGTCTCTATCCTCTCTCCCTCACATTCTCGGCGCATTCCCAGATAAAACTGCCATTACAAATCACGTTATTTGTAAGCTAAGTATACAAAAAAAAATCCTTGTATCGCTTTGCGAAATGGGCAACAAAAAGTATTAAAAACAAGCGCCGTAACAACATACACCTGTAAATATCAGCACTATTTCAATCTTGCATATTTCAGAAGACCTGCAGGTACATCGTTCAGAGTAAGTTCACCAATCTGAAACTTCGGGCAGTGCATCGAAGAAACATACGCATTTATCGACTCGACTAGCGCTCGATACATTGGGACTGGAACCTTAAAATATCTGTCAGACGGGCGTGGTAATGAGAACGATGGCGAATGACGCGTATGTAGTCGATCGCCGCATGTTTTATGAATTCCTCCACATTTAACCGCGTTGCCTCTACTCAGGGGCGACGACGATAGAAGGTTTCTCACGAGAATTCACTCGCATGCCCAACTCCCTAAAGGCCTGTATCTCTTAAGTTTGGGCGGCGCTTCTGGCGAGCAAAATCGAATATTTCTCGGTCGAGTTTTGGACGCGCGTCATTACGCTTTTTCACGTTGCTTGCGAACGCTAAGCTGGCAGAATTTCGTTGATGGATAAAAATCTGCGATTAAACCACAACAAGAACAAAACAAAAAACCTAGCTACAAAATACACTTTTATCGTTTTGATAAGACAGCCCGAGCTGCATTTTCATTTCGTTTGTTTAAGCTTGTCATGTTCTTTCAGGCGCTCTGTTAGCGCGCGGGAACAGATGCCGATGCACGCTTGCAAAAACCGACCGTGGCTTGTAAACGATCGAAGGCAGCGGTGGCGCTTTATGCTGGCTGCAATCATTACATGGTCGCGAACTTACGGGCGCATCTCGCGTCCCCATGGCCAAGAGAAACAGGCCTACACTCCGTTTCACACGGAGTGTAGACCTGTTTTCACAAGTTTGAGCCGATGCCAAGACCCGGTTGAGCCAATCAAGCCGCGCCAAAACTGCATCGTCACGGTGCTGCGATCACAGGCTAAGTCGATCACACATAGTGATTGGGACGTGATCCTGCGTTTTGTTTTTCTGTGCATGATTAGTTATTAATGATAGCATGGGCATAACGAAGACGCGTACCGTGAGGATGCACTTTAGGCACTGCTTGATTTACTCCGTCGGCCTTTGGCGTCAACTGCAGCTCGGACATGGTATGAAACGGAGAGAAGATAAACTCATAAGATTGTCGCCATCCACGAAGTACAGAAAGAAGGTACAACGTTGACGATAAGTTGACCTAAGGCGGTCTACCGCAGCTGCCCTTTTTGGGATTGGCAGTCAACCGCACGTTCTCTCCTGGATCCCTAATCTGGGGCTTTAATATGGACACTTGGAGAAAAAGTCGGCGAGGAATCCGGCGGCTATGATTGGCCGGCGCCAAGCTCAATTGCGGCGTTGGCCAATCACGGCCGCCAGACTTCTCATCGACCTTTTTGCCATTTTGCCAAGTGTCCAGATTAGAGCCCCTGTTGAACCATTGGAGAGAGAGAAAAAAAAGAAAGAATGTAGTCGGTGTCGTTTCAGCTATGCACCTTTCCAGAAGGGCGCGGCCATCTTGAATGTCGTCACTTCTGGTACGCGTCAAAACATCGTTTTGATCTTTCCGCTGGGAGGTTTTCACAAAAAATGCGTGACTATCACGCGTTCTTGTTTTGCCTCACCTACAACTTTTCGCATATTCCAGGTTGGATTATTTTTTCATCCCGCATACCAGATATGGAACCCAGGTGACTGAGAACGAAAAGAAACGAAGAACGTCCATAGACTCAAGTTTCATTGAGACCTACGTGAACTACCCGGAATGTTTTAGGCGCATTGGTTACGCAGCAACATGGCGCTTGCACGAATATTGGGCGCTTGCGCGATTGTAGCAAACTCGATAGTCTCGACAGAGATTTGAACCTCACAAACCGGGAACCTGTAGGCCGATACGGTTCCAGGGAGGCAACGACTCTTTGGTTCGCGCATTTACGTTACTTAGAACAAAAATACGGGAGTGCCCCTTTCTATGCTCTGTTTTATTTTAAGGTAGCAAGAGCAACAAGAGCGAAATCCGGGAGTTCCGCGTACCTTCCCAGACAGCGCGCTCGTGCAGTGTGCATGTTTTGTTCGGGGAAACATGCTCGTGCTTGTAGCTCCGGCTTTGCTCGCTCATACATTGAAATGTAGTATAGATTTATCACTCGTGCTCTGTATACCGAGGTTACGATCACTAACCACTTCCGGTTAGCAATTAAAGTTGGGAAATGAACTCAACCATAGGCAGACTTCTAGTACTGGCACCATTTTCATGACTTCCATTGCTCAACCCTGCATGTATGAGCCCCCAATGTATCCATGTTGTGGCATCGCGTGTGTGATTTAGACTTGCTCGGAAAACAAGCTGCTCGTCCTGGTATTCTCTTACATCTATCGGTCGTTTCAAAGACTGGAGGATAATTTATGCTTCCAACAGCGGTTGAGATCGTGGGGACATCGGAGGGAAATTCCTGATCCCCCGGACTCACAAGAAAAGTGAGGTCTCGAGAAATGAAATGCCCAGGCTTCACGGAACTCAGGAACTGATGGGGAAAGTACTCAGAGCCAAAGGGGCCATCAGCTATTGAGCCTTCGGAGCAGAAGTCGAAATTGTGGGTAGCAATCCACAGACAATACACTTGTAGATCTCTGGAGCATGGTATTCAAAGCTCGTTTTACTGAATGTCTAATACAGCCCAAACATCTGTTGCTACACTTCATTAAAGGAGCTGTGCAAAACTTTTAAAGTTAAAGAATTTACATCTGGTACTTTTGGCATTGTTTATCTTGTCACAAAGGACAGAAAAGAGTTCTCCTTCTTTCGAAATATTGCAATTCCGCCGTCTAATCGCGAGGCAAAAATTAGAAAATTTCCCGATCTGCAGCCGCGAGCGGCGGCCATGAGAACCACGCGACGTGGCGTCTAAGGGGGAGTTGAAAAAAAAAAAAAAGAACAAGTTGTGCAACTACCTGCTCAATAAAAGGTAATTTCTCCATAAACCTTGTCGTTCCAACATATATATAAATACATTAAAAACCTGATATCTTCGATACAATTTTTGTTATACGGAGTTACAGTGGCGCAATCTATCCGAGGTCAACAATACCGTCAGCTCTATCTGCTACCGCGAGGAGCCGCACGGCCGGACCCAGGGCCATAATCTGGACACTAGGCGAAAACGTCGGCGAGAAATCCGGCGAGCCATGACTGGCCGACGCCGTACTTGACCTTGGAGCCGGCCAATCACAGTCGCCCGATTTCCCGTCGACGTTTTCGCCAAGCGTACAGATTAGGTCCTCCGGACGAGCACGTTGGCACTTTCCTCCTTTCTTTTTCTGGTGTCTGGAGCACCGCTAGCGCGTCCTCTTCACTGGGACGCTTGGACGACGTTCCCGCGTACGGAACGAGTCCCAGTGATTCGCTGTAGTCCAGCATCTGGAGCTCGACCTTGCTCAGGTCATCTCGCCAGCAGTCGGTCGCCATGCTGATCGCGCGGCGCAAGCATCTGGTCACGTGGTCGGGGACTTGTGAGTTCCCACTGCTCACTGATGGCGCTAGAAGAGAGCTGCACCGGAACCCGCGCGTCCCCCTTTCACGTCACAGCGCACGTGACTCGGAAGATGGTGAAGGAGTTGAGAGGTGCCAAAAACCTCAATCTTTGTCATTTTTTAAATATAAACTAGGACATGAAGGCAGAAGCGGCTTTTCGTTCTTTAGTTAAAACTCTCACAATTATTTAAAACAAACACCGAAATTGTTGCACAGCACAGCATATTTAACCGATCTTAGCGTCAATAGAACGTGGTGTGGTACATACTGTTGAATCATCTGTACGTTTTCGCTGGAAGAGAATATTGGGCTGGCGTTTAGTAACACAACATAGGAACGAAGATACGTCATGTAAAATTACGCTATTGGGAGGTGATTATTTCTGCCACATACGATTTCTTTCTTGATACAAGTGCGTGATATTCTGCGGTTGTCTTTCTATGAGGAATATGACAATAAGAGTATTAATCACGCATAATCAATAATCACGCATAAATATTATCGTAAAATCGCATCGCAAAAAAAATCTTATGTACCATTTACGTAAGTGAGAACGATCAGCAAGCTTTGGGTCCCCCAAAGAAGCAGCTTGGGACATAGCACTGCGAATGCGCAAAAAGTTCAGCGCATGAGCAATGCGAGGTCCCAAGCTGTTCGGGTAACCCAAAGAGTTGGGTGCCCACATTTTAAAACTCTATAATGACTGCAAAAATAAATCCGATTGATTCACTTTCCGATAGTTTTTGAAGTAAGGAAATGGGCTCGGGCACAACAATTTAGACCGGCACCATTTCCACAGTTTCTTTTCCTCGGCACAGCATACGTGCGTGCCCGGAATGTCAGTCATATTCCAACATTGCGTGTGTGATTCAGACGTGCTTTGTAGACAAACTGCTCACTCTTGCGTTTCCTGGCGTCTTTCAATAATGTAAAGTTCGAACAGCGGTTGAGACCATGGGGCCTCAACCGCTGCCACAAGGAAAGTGAAAACTCAGAAGACTTGACGGCCAAGAAAAAAATATCCACGAGCTTTTGCGCCTCTAGAGCAGAAGTCGAAACCTTCGGTTCTATTGCGCAAACAATAAACTTGCAGTATCTGGAGCATGGTATTAAAAATTCGTTTTACTGAATTTCTGAAACAGCACTAACCAGTCACGTAGCCAGGATTTTGTTTCGTGGGGGGGGGGGGGGGGGGGGGGCTGCCCATGACAAAATGCTGTATGAGGGGAGGGGGAGAGGAGGTCCCAGCAAAATGAAAGATTTCGGGGGGGGGGGGGGGCAGGGGGGGCCCGGGCCCCATGGGCCGCCCCCTGGCTACGTGCCTGGCAGGCTGGCACTAACATATTTTGCTGCACTTATTCTACTAACGTTCGCATGTATAGAACGTAATGTAGCATACTGTTGAATTGTTAGTAATTTTTATTTGGGAAGGCTTTTTTCGGGGCTTGAGTTTTGTAACATTATATCCTTCTTAATAATTATGTACGGTGTTCTGCGATTGACTTCCTACGAGGAAGAGAATGATGGGAAGCTCAGAATTGTTACGATAGGGGCTGCACGCACGACTATATATAACGACTACAGTCACTGAGAGTTAAAAAAAACACAAGGCGTACCTTATTATGTTCAAGTTAATCGATTCGTCGGTCGTTTCTCGGCAAATAACGTCGGAATCTCATTCGCTGACATCTCCCGATCGAATAACACTTTCACCATTGTCTCGATCATGCAGCTGTAGATATCCCTACTGCATTCCCGGACGCTACGCGGACGGTGATCGATGCTCAGCGGGGATAATCCTCCTTCCGATCGCAACAGCCCCGACCGGTGGATTCCAGACTAAGCGTTCGGTACAGGTCACGCATGGCCTGCCATCTTGCGACCACGCAAGTTCAATAAAGACTAATGATTCGATTAGTGTTCGTGTTCGTGCCCGTGTGTGTGTGAACGCATTTGCACGCCAGGCTGTAGTTCAACCGGGCTGTCCGCCAACGGGGCTGTCCACAAACGGGGCTCTCAACAAACGAGTGCGCCTCTTTCCCGCACTGCACGCGCGCAGAAACCATATCCGCGTCAAGCTTCTGCGCATGCGCCATGGCGACAGCAGCGCCTCCGCGTGGTCGTGACGTCAGAGCCACGCGTGGATGTAGTTGCTGAAAGCCTAAGAAACTCGGGGCTTAGTATGTTCTTGATTCGTGATAAGTCGTTTGACGTTTTTCTTGTCTAATGCCCTTATCAGACTGTCTGCGGAGCTATGAACCATAGCCTCCTACATACTGACAAAGCCTGGCAGATTGCCACGAGAAGCAGGCCGCCGAAATGGAAAAGGTGGAGCGGCAGACAACAGATAAGAGGAGAGCCACGTGACTGGCGCCCCGCTGTGGCGAGACGCCGAAACACGCTTCCCCCGAGCGAACAAGTGGGTTTCGGGTGCTCGCCGCTGCAAAAGCTGTGCGCTGACGTCCAGGTTCACGGAGAAATGGCTCTTTGAGGCTCCGGGCTACCAGATCCTCGCACTCCAAATCTGCGACCGGGCACTCTATGGCTCCGTCGTTGAACGGCCAGGCTGTATGCGTTTAGGAGGAGGCTATGTATGAACTCGCCAGGCCCCGCGTATCTTGATTCAATGGAAACGTAAAATAATTTCTGCATGCTGCCTACACACTCGGTTTCCGGACATTGGAAGACATTTGTCAAAAGCGACAAAAAAAGTATATCTCAAAGCAGGTGAGTAAATATTGTCCGAAAATCCATATGAAGAGAGTTTAAATATCTTAACGTAATTTTTAACCAGAAGTCGTTATGGTCCCGGAGGTATACTTCGAAACCAAACATGGACACGAAGGCAGCACGGGGGTAGAAATGATAGCGTCAGGTAACGTCTCGTTACGTGACGTCAAGAGACGCTGCATAAGGTCGCAGCGTCATGTAAGACTGATTCCCCGCTACATTTGGTGAGAAGCGTTCCACGCTAAGTTTAGCGGGCCTCGACCTTACAAAACACGAAAGGCACCACGACACACTGTGACGTCGGTGTCACGCGACACTGTGATATCCCGCTAAATTTAGCGGGCCAAGAGCCTGGTCAAGGCACGTATGTAACACACCCCATGATCTGTCGCGATGCCTCGCCAATAACTGCTGCCGCCGTGAAAAGGGGCATTTCAGCGGATAATAGTCATTTAATAATCTCATCCTTGAACGATGAAAAGTGGTTATCTCGGTTCTGTGCTATATTTTCTCTGCTTCACAGCCAGACGCGAAGATAACCCAGGAGAATGTAGATAGAAAGATAGATATTTACTTATTATCGCTCGTAATCGCAGGTGCCTTACAAAGGCATGCAGCCCGTATACAATAAATGCCTGTGAGGCCCGCGTCTAGGGGTTGATAATGATAATACAGTGAGATGTCATGAAGGGTGGGGAAGTGGCGACGTACTACAGTGAGATATCACGAAGGATGGGTCTAAATTGATCGCAGGTGTGTGGCAGCTTCGAGACAAAGTAGCTGAACCCCGGGTCGGTCACTGATGAGGAAGCTAGTTATCCATCTAGGCAACGACCGCCTTAGCTGTACTGCACGTACTACAATGCAGGAGCCTGCACGTAGAGCAGTACCTAGGCCGTTCGAAAATCGAGTTGCAGTTCCTTTACTATACACCATTTCAAAATTTACAAGTCCTCAGTCCAGCGTGCGATCTCCTCAGCCCAGCTCGCGCATATTTGTAGTTTCGGAGAGCGAGCAAGTCACACGCCACACGCATGAACACTGAAAATGGAACCAGCCAGAAGCCCTTTTCTTTTCGGAAAAATAAAACCGTTTGAGAGCATGCATTGCTGTGTTTTTGTCTTATGCACGCGCACCTTCTGGCATGCCGCAATTGCGCGTGAGAGGGTTGGCATGGACTGTGATTGCTAGGTGGCGCACGTCACCGCCCGATATCGAGGGTTCAGCCGCATGCATCCATCCATCCAGCCATCCATCCATCCATGTGTGGGTATTACGAAACGATAAGTAGCGCCTTTCGGCCGTTTATTGCGTTGCACATTAGTGAGCTACGAGACAACTTTAAGCACTCATAATTTTATAGTATTTTTTTTTAAGGCTTAACAGATTTGTTTAAAAAAAGCTGTGAAAACTAGACTAACACGTTCTGTGCAGGTGAATTATACGACCAGGGTGGCATATGATAGAGGACTAATCGTTACGATATGTCGCGCAATTAACTAAACGTTGTTAATGGACTCTTTAGTTAATGAAAATAAAGATATTGCAATCACAAACTTGCCGAGCGTCGTTGAAAAGCAGTCAATAAGTAAATTTCAGTAAGATTTGTGGCGTGTCGAAAACGCGGTGGTGAGCTAAAGTTACCACTCGTGTAACAAGCGCAAGCCTTTTGGCGCCATCAACGCGCCCGCGCTGTTTTTCCGTCTGTTATCATTCGCCTTTTCACGCGGCCAGCACTGCGTCCGTTGCGCGAACGGTAATCACACCACCGCGCTTCCCACGCGCCCAAAATATTTCTAAAATTTACTTTTTCTGTGGTTTACGATAAAGCTCCTCAAGTTTTTAATTGAAACCATGTTTATCTTCACATTTAAAGAAAGTTATTTAACATATTTTAATTATTAATCCGACTTATCGTGGCAATCAGACCCTATATACTATGTCCTGGTCGTATAGCTCACCTGCACAAACAAAATAATAAAAATTTTACGGATAAAAAAAACAGAAACAAAAAAACAACAGTCAGCAAAAACGAAACAAAAAAATGCTAAATTTACATTGTTAGAGAACCGTTTGCTACATACTTTTGTCAATTGTAATGATATTCGGCTGCGGTTCTAATTTCGCTCCGAAACGAGCATGGTAAATGTAAGCAGAATGAACAGTTCCCATCCATGTTCCAAAGGTAACGCGTATGCAGGTGCCTATTATTCTTCATGTATAAAAACACAATATTAATGCCCGGAGAAAAGCACCTGAACGTGACACGACAACGCTTTTTTGTCTGTGTGTGTGTGCACAAGTAGCCCTCGCGAACGTTCCGAGTTCTTTCGTGAAATAATGCAAAGAAAAACTTGAACTCGAAATCTACGTGTTGATAAGAGCAGTATGAGTGCCTTTGATTTTTTCAACAGTTCAATGTATCACCGAACGATGGGTGACTAGAACCGAGGTTTATTCTTCACAACTGACCCTTTTGTGTCTACCTGTAGTTAACTACTGGAGCGGAAAGAAGGCCGGACTTTCAGAGGATGTGCTCAAGGTTCTATTTCCCGAGCTCTACGTGGCCAGTGGAAAGTATGTTTCAAGCATTGTGCCTCACAAAACAAATTAAACATCCTGATGCTATCGCAAAAAACAGATGGTCAAAGCGGAAAAAATAAAATAATTAAAGGGCGACTTGTATGCCCTTTTTAACTTATAAAGAGATGTTTAAACAACTGATTGACCAAACCAAGCTCCACAAGCCGATACACTCCCACTAAGAATGCCAAGTGCAAACACAAAGCCGTAACTGACGACTACAATGATGATTATGATGCGGATTTTTCCTTTGCATCGGGAAAACGCCACATGCATCGGCAGTTTGGGTGCGAGGCTAGAAAACAGTTGAAAAGCAAGGATTCGCACGTGAATTCCAATCTGGGAAGCTTACAAAAAAGACGTATTCGCGTCATAAAATGCGCGCTTGCAAATCCGGCAGTGCTCGTTCGGCTGCCATGATCAACCGTCTGACCTTGTTCTCACGGCAGCTGACAATCTCTTCGCGAAACAGAGCTTGGCCGACGGAAATCTAAATAGTAATAAAAGTAATGATTCGTTTGTTGTTTATACAGCAGGAGGTTAGTCTGCCTGAATCATGGCGACATTGTTATCCCGCAGTAGATGCGAAATTTATCATTTACCCTTTACCGCAAAAAATAATTCTTTGAGCTATAAGGCGACACAGTGCGCTGGCATTACGAGAAACAAAGTGCCACACGTTGCAGTTCTTGCTTCTGCAGGAGCCTGCTACAATGTAAGCCTAGAAATAGCGGAACGGTTATTTACTTTCAACCACACAGGGAACGTTCGCACATTTATGTGCATGCGCAGCAGCGTTTGCTCGTAAAATGTCATTGGACTTTGAAGGGCAAGATAGCGGAACGGTTCATATTGAGTAAAACTACTTACCCATTCTTTTTGTGTTTTTCTTTTTCTTTTCGGCACGTAGACCTTACTGGGAAGACAGCAGCCTAAACTACAGAGGAGGGTAAGGAGTGGCTACAGTGTGGTATGCATGTTCGACGACGGCCGGCATTCAGCGAAATAGTACTAGAAATTGCGATTTCAGAAATCCAGATGCTAACTCACGAGTATCTCATTCGGCGTTGAGCAACTTCATTATCACAACTATGAATCATTTGCTCTTCATCGTCTGGGTTCTCTGAATTTCGCGGAAACTAACAGATGTAGAGGATAATTAAAATGTGATTTAGAACTCCACCGATATGCTGTTTCCAGGAGGCAGCAGCTTCGTGACTCTCGTCTACAAGCAGGTAGTACTCCGGTTCTACGGGCAATCGAAAGGTCTTCAAAATAAACTGCCTGAGCAAATAAAAAATAAAAAAAACGGTGAATTAGCTTGCAATTTCGACCATAAGCGTACCCCTTGGCGAGCGCTAGATCGCCGGTTCTTTAAAAGAAAGTTTGGTTTGAAGGTGATTGAATTGCCCGTCAAACCGGGGTATTGTAGAACAAGATTAAATGACATCGTGGCCCTTTTAGTACTTGTAGTTCATCTACACCAAACTCGATCAAAAATATATTCGATTACAATTCTGTGCGCGCAATTCTCTTTTCTCCGGTACTTTCCTAAAAGTCGTGCTGCTTACTTTATTGTTTTCGGTCTCAACATTGTACGCAGGAGACCGCCGAAGAGTCAATATTTTTATTATTATACTCTTAAATTCGAATTTATAATTTTCTGCCGACATTAGAATCATGTTATCATTTGATTTGCACATCAGATCCTAAGACTCTCATTTTTCTCTCTCTTGAATAGGTTCCATGGAGGCTTTGGCAGGGATGTCTACGACCGTCTTCGAGCTGCTGCCACTTTGCACAAAGGAGGTACAGAATTCTAAGAAAGAATAAGGCCCACGGGCACAGATGGACACAAACTAAGCAGAAAGGATCACTTTAAATCTCTCCATTAAGATTTTCGTATGATGATCTATACCAACTCCGGGGCGCAATATCTAGATATAGTCAAGGAGCTAAACTCTAAAAACATGTGTTGGATTTCGAAAATACGTGTTTTTTTAAAAACAAAATATGCCAACGTCGACATTATTTGCGCATATCAGTGCCTTTAGAAACCAGAATTTATGCACTTTTGGCAACTGATTTCAATAGAAATGTCTGTGCGCATTGCTGTGAAGGCTTTCAACCTAGTGGTGAGCACATGAAAAATAAACGTTGACTGATTGAGTGATTCAATGTTTCAGTGTATAATGTGCCGAGAGGCGTACTTAATAGAAATAATTAGCCTTTCTTTAAATCTTCAACAAGTTAAAAGCCCGATTATTATAATAATCATCTAACAGAAATGTTTTCTGAAGTGTAAAATAAAAGTACCGCTATTTCTTTTTCTTTTGTTTTTGCTCACGCGATTACATGATCATTAGAAGTTAAATTCAGGTATATTAATTATAATTAAAAATATCCATAGGATGCATTAAACGAGAATGCTGAAAAATGTTACACGAAGAAGCTTAACAGTAATACTTATGTTAAGAGAGTAACAATGGGTAAGTAATGCGCACTAAAGAATTTAAGAATTAAGGTACACAAAACTACAAAAATTACATCTGAACAAGGAAGAAGAAAAAGACGTTCGACACTTATGGTTACGGATAACTTAAGAAACACAGGGCGTGGCTTGTCTCGAGCACTTTATCATCTCTCTACAGCTAATCAGATTGCAGCATTAGAAAATAAGATCACAGGAGAACCAATCACGAAAGCGAGAAGCGCGAACACGATAGGGCACGTCCTGCATTTCTTGAGTGGTCAGTGACCATAGATATCATAAAAGGCAGAGCTTCGCCAAGTGTAACTGACACGAAACTTGACGCATCGCGACATGGTTGCGCAATGTTCACACAGAGCGATGCTGAGTTCCTGTCTGTGACCGACCGATCACAGAGATGACAGGGACTGGCCATCCATGCCTCCCTCTCTCTCCTAATTGTCATTAGTCTAAAGCCTAATAAGTGTTCGTGCGTTTACTACTCGTGTGTATAAATAAGAAAAAAAAAATCGGCACATGATGAGGCAGAAGAAAACTGTGCCCTCATATGAAATGTTTTACACAACCGTCTCGTTCAAACATAGGTTTTGGGGATGTTTATTTTTATTGCGCCAAAGACTACGGGGCAGGTTACGACCTCAAAACATCTTGTTATTTTGTTTAATAATTTCGTCTATTCGTGACTGTTAGACGTTCTTCAGACAGGCTCGTAAATATGGTTACAATCAAACAAGTGATATAAAAAGACTATTTCTACTTTAGTAACTAAACAAAAAAAACCTGACTTGTCCCCCAAGGAACTAATTTGACAAAACCAAAACTCAACCGTGCTTTTTTTTTTTTTTTGCGGGCACGGTAAAGTTGATTTTGGCGGAGCAAGATACGAAAGGCAAGCACGGAAAAGTGGCTGTACACGAACTACAGATCGCAAGTAAAGGCGTTCGCAAATTAGGAACAAGCTAGCAGGACCACGCAAATCTAAGCGATGTCCTGAAGAATGACGTTGTCGTATACGACCCGAAATTAACGGGCCGACCACTAGAACGGACTTGCCCCAAGTACACAGCAGCACAAGAATGGTGAAAATGTTATTGTAAGTAGAAGAAACGTTCGCATCGCAAAGTTTGCCTTATTTTAATCATCCTAATATTTCTGCAGGATCCTCAGGACGCCAGCAGCCCCTCATCGATTATCATCAGTAATTGACGATGCAACTTTATATTTGCCCTCAAAAAGTTGGTGCTCAATAAAGACGGGAATGAATTTCTGTTTCTTTTATCTTTTAGATACTCACCCACGAAATTTACGATATATTAAGTTTACTCCTACGGCGGTAATTAAAATATGGAGATTAAAATAAAACTCCATTTCAGTCAATTCATTTGTCACGAATGTCTCCAATTTACAAAATTCGCGAGTTCTAAATGTTCGTTACTCAGTAAACGACTAGTTTTAAGTAGTGCGCTGAGTAACAGTGGCAAATCTTTCATACAAGAACCTCTAACATTGTGCGCTCTGAAAACACAGAGGTTCTATACATACGTTTTGTTCAATGCGAATCTTCAGTCGTGTTGAGGGAATGCACTTGGACCTCATTCCCATTACATCAGCAAATATCTGTTCAAAACGAGTACACGGCGAAACCTTAGCTGAGACTGGTTAATATAAAGCATCACTAAGGGTACACAGGACCAAAATGGTGCATGTAGACTGCAGCTTACACTGGTTCGTGCGCTACAGCGCGTGTAAACGGTTTCTTTGGCGCAGTTTCAGTTAAGCCGTTTATATGGTTGTATCCTCCTGTTTAACGACTGTAACTGGACTTCGATACGATCCGCCCCGTGGATTCAGCATTCGCACAAGTCCTTGACAAGTTAGAAACACCCCATGTCCTCTCATCTAATGCTTTCAATATTGCATATAAAGGGGCGTCCTTCCCCACAAAGGAACGTCATCCTTAAATTTCATTTGTAGAATATCATATGTTTACGATAAATAAATTCAAACATTTTTTCTTTTTAAACAGGAGAGCTTTTTTTAAAGTAGATTAGTTGGCGCAGATTAACCGACAAGAGCGAACGTACGACGACCTATTATACAACTCAGATAGTGTATACTAACTAGGCAAAGACTAATCCGTAATCAAGGCGCTCGTTAACGCATGTTTTGGCCGTGCCGCCAACGGCGCACTCAGCCACGCATGAAGCAACGAGCGTCATGAACCAACACCGTCAAACAATGAACTACCACGAACCTTAAAACGTAAGCCTACTTTTGGGAAACTGTCGTTAGGGGATTTACCTTCCAAGCGGCGGAACTCGTGAGCCTAAGCGTAAACCGACGCGCTTTGGAGCGCACTTGAGTCAGGAAAAGTAACTTTTATTAGAGAAAACTAAAATAGTAAAAGAAAAAGTTATTGTGTGATGGGTATGTTTATAGAGCGAAAGTGTCTTGTTGACTCACCATAGTTAT
>JAZHYW010050533.1:0-20114 GCA_037355805.1 Ixodes ricinus | reverse complement strand
AGCGCTGAGCAGTGGTTTCTGCCCAGCGTGCAATACTAGGCCTACTAGTGGCACCGACGCCCCTGCCCGGAACGATATACGTTCGCCGACACGCTTCCTTTGACAACATCGTGAGCACTCGTCAGTGCGGATGACGCCGATGTTGTTGATCCAGATGAAGGCTCCCGCTGGGATCCAAAACTGATTACTATACTTCGTTTCCGGCTGGGTCCAGACGCGTCAGTGCACCTGCGCTGGTACCTTTACCCTGAACAGTGCTCTGACTGCTGACGCGTGCTGGCGAAGACGCTGAAGGCGGGAGCTCGCGCTTCGCCAACGCCAACTACGTCTGGACAACTGGCTGGCCTTCTCTCGTCACCTTGGGATGGGTAGCCGCGATGCTGTGCTGGCGTGACGACAGCGAATGCGTGAAGCCGGAGGATCGCTGCACGGTGACGCTCGTGCAGCCGCTGAACTGGAAGTGAAGCGAAAACTATCTCGCGCTTTAGCACGCGCGGCTAACGTAGTCCACAAACGTGAAAAAGGACGAAGTATAGCCGTGCCACTCCACATCCCCTCTCCCCTGGGTGTATTGGCTTATTTTGCGCTGTGCTATCATCAGAATGGCAATGTAATGGCGATCGTGGTGAATCAGACTGGCGGTCATCACACGCTTCATTTCGCGTGCTCGAAGACGCATACTACGCGTTTCGCGCTGATAAATGGGTAGGCAATGATCGATTAACCTTCGATTAATCGATTAAAGGCTTTAATCGCGATCGAATGTTTTAACCGGTTAATCGGTTTTTTAATCGGTACTCAAACAGAAGTCAACTGGAGGCACGCATGGCTCTATCTGGACGACCTGCCCGAACAGAGGTGACTCATGCCCCCTCAAACGCTGCGTAGCGTGTATCCGGCCGTTCTGTACTGAGCGGTTTTCCGTTTCTATGAGTGCTATGAGTAGGAGCCAAGGTTCAATTTTAGCGCTCTCGAAGCGTCACGTGTTCGAGTATACTACATTCCAGTTCTACCGAGGCGAACGAACAAGCCGGGCCGCCCTTTATGACCGCGAAACTTCACGTGCTAAGGATCATATTGCATCCTGCCCAGGCAAGACAAAAAAGCAGAAAAACAAGCTGGGAAGCTAGCAACGCCGTGTACTTGTTCCAGTATTCGGCCCGTACAATTGGACGAGTTCACGAGTATGAAAGGCAATCTCGCTGGAAAGTTTGGGTTTAAAGTGAACTCCAGCCGTGAAGCTTATAACTCGAATGAAGTCCACTGCATCATCTGCAAAAAGCCGTTTTCGTACAGTGGAAGCATAAGTTCGCTTCGGTATCACCTACGAGGCGAAGCACCCATGTACGCCGCTGCAGCAATGACCATCCGCCAAAACGCAGACAACAATCAACGCCTTCTCATCGAGGCCCCTTTCTTTAAAAAAGAAGCTCGCCCAAGCCCTGACTTCTTGTCTTCATGTCGGAGAATGTGGACCACCTTCTTTGTCTTCGGAGCTGGAGCAAAAATATGTGAGTCTTTGAATCGTTGAACTATATGTATCCTCAATTTTAAATGTCCTTTGCGCCGTGTAACAGAGAGTAAAATAAGTCTTCAAAGGCAAGACGAGTTGTTGCATTATTTTTAATATATTTATAAAAATCAACGCAACCGATTAATCGATTAATTAATCGATTAAAAACTAACGATTAATCAGGTTAAAATTTTTGATATTTTGACCACTACTGATAAATTTGTTGCGTGCCATTGATGAAACCATGCTTTGTTCATTCGCGTTTGTATGCAACTGCATGCGTCGTCAGTTGACTATCAATCAGCGCCTCGGGGTTTTTCCGATGATATGCAAACATCAGCAGCATGTTCGGTGGCTGTCTCTTCTGGAACATGTCTGCGCGGATTTGAAGTTCCCTCGTTAACTTCGTTTCATTTGGATAGATGCACAAAACAAAGTTCGACGTCTGTTTTGTCTTGAAGCGGCGTCTTGTGGCTCCATTACAAAGACACAAATCTGGCCAGATGAGACTACGAGTGTCAACCTGGGGTCTTCAACGTGAAGCACATACTATACAACCGGCGGAATCTTCACACTACTCATTGGGACTCCAATTTACGAACGGCGCCAAATCACCCTACTTACGGGCGTTGGGTTTCTCCAAAAACAATAAGAAATAAATGGCTCAAACCGCGCGCCGTCGTCATGGCTACCGCTTGGTTATGGGGGGAGGGTGTGAAGTGTGTCCCTCACTCTCTCTCTCTCACCGCAAGAAGAGGATGCAAGTTCGTTCAGGTTCGACCTCGAACTCCGAACGAATTTGCATCCTATTGTCGCTGATGTTGGGAGAAGAGGGAACTGCTCCCATTGCCGCCGTCTCGTTCTTCTACAAACCAAAGTGATAGCAATATGCTTGTTTATTAAAGAGGCGTGCTTACCTTTTCTCTGCGAGTGTCCGAGCGCTTCCGAAACGAGTGCACTTGACTTTGCGTCGCTCGATTGAGATCGGCTCGGCAGCAGTGCATGTTGAAGACAGCGACCATGCCACTTCTCATTGAGATCGATCAATCAATGAGTGCAAAAGTGCGCCCGAACGCGCTGATGTCCTACGCGGCTTAAGGCTGGGCGCACATCGCCAGTCTGAGGCACTGAAGGTCCAAACTTCTTTTTGCGAGTTCTCTTTATTAGGTACGTTCTTGCTATACACAGAAAAAAACGTGCGCTTCACGGTACAACAAAGTAACAAAAGATCTACACGACACAACTATTTAAGTATTCACAGCAATGACACATTTAACTTTGCAGTGTTCAGCGACAGTGATGCGATCGCCACGGTCTTTCGCAGGTTCGCTTCTGCGGCGCGAGCTGCTCCACGACACGCTAACGCGAGCTGCGGATGCTCTAACGCCGATCACCCCCACACCGCTCACCTTGACATGCGTGCCCTGTCCCTTCTGGCCTTCTGCAATAACTCTGCCATAATGGGACATGCACAAGCAAGTTTTCCGGCAATCCGAAACTGTACTGACCAAAAGCAGCAGCCCGGCCGTCTGTACCTTTCGTCACTCCGGAACCCAAAAAAGAACTTGGCAGAGCTGTTTGTGCAACGATTGGAGCACCACTGAGTCGAGCAGCAGACAAGGTTCCGTTTGCTCGGCGTACTGGTAGACGGAAACACACTGCGACCAACGGTCGCAGCACTGTCGCTGCCTGCAAACGAAATCCACCACCGCACCGCTGGCAAGAGCGCCGTGAGCAGCCGACGCAGCCGCGAGCGCGGCAGCCGACGCCAGACTGTTCTCAACGGTCAAAATACAAAAAACAACCGACCAATGAGAACAAAGTATGAGGGCGAAACTTTAGCTAACCAAATATTTGTTTCACCTTACCAGGATAATTTTTGGAAATCTGTAAGCAGCAACAATAATATGTATCTCGTCCCATTAAATAAATTTTCCGCCGTAAACCGGAATTTCTTAATAGATTACCACCGGATAAGAGATGGCGCTGAATTAGCAAACCGGAAGTCGTGCAAGTTTCCGTCGGTTATGCTGCTACTCCGGTCACCTTTAAGCTGGGACTGCAGCCAATGTCACAAGCACGAGAGCACGAACTCGCTGCTATGAGACATTCTCCCGTAGACCGAGCACTCGCACTAGAAATGCACTTCTCAAAGCTAGGAGCGCGAGCTAGCTCGCGCTTGTAGCTCTGGCTACAGTCTCAGCTGAAGGGGGAACGAGGTATACAAATTGCCCTCTGCAGGTTCAGCGTCCGTTCCTAGTCCCGAGACTGCTTCATGCCCTGCCAAGCTGAGGTGTGTTAGCGCGGTCCGCCACCGACTCTCTCTTTGTTGTTATGACTTTGCAATTCTTTTGCAACGTGCATTACACACCATTAAGACTGCCGGTCTTTGCCGCTAGGTATTAATGTGACCTCGTTCTGAGCATGCGCTCTAAACATCGCCCTCAAATATTGCGTCCAGTGAAATAACCCCCATAGACTGCGATTCAGCTCTTCGATTCGTTATCGATTGCAATATGCTAACTGAAATGGTGACAGAGCCTAAATACTACGAAAAACAAAAACATAAACAAACAACGTCATTTTAACCATGACTTACTGTTTAGGTGACAGTGCAATGTGAGAAATAAATCAGCGCTTGGGACAAATTTCAAGACCATCTAGAAGTACGGCCAATGGTGCTGTATATTCCAAGTCACCCGCCAGAGGCCAGCACGGGGCAGACGTTGGACACCAGTGCTGTGCCAAGAGGTGGGCTTGGACTCCAGTTCTCACTGATTGGCCACCAGCGCCGATGATGTCGCCTTTCGGAGGTGACGTAGAACACCTGGCCAGCGCTACGACCAACGTTACTAGAACCCCTCAGTTGGGAAACTGCCATAGAGCCTGCTTTAAAAAAGTGGCTCCGATCTATACTCGAAAACCGAGCTAATGGCGATCGCAACGCCGCCATCTCTCCCGCAGCGTCCACTCCGGGAACTGCACGGCTGTACGTCGAGTCGGGCAAGGGCCGGTGGCGCCATCTAGCAGGGACATCTCGCAGTATCTATGTAAAGCAGCTTTCGTGTTTCAACTCGTCGCTAAAGGGTGGCGCTGTTATCGTATTTAGCTCGGTCTCGGTGGACGCCAGTGGCCCAGGTTTCAAGGGTGAGTTTCCCAACTGAGGGTTTTAGTAACGTTGGCTACAACCTTGCCATTAGGAGGAGCGTATACTTCTTGCTTCGGTATCATGCAGAGGTAATGACGTCTTGTGGTGGGCAAGGAGGAGCGCACCAACTTATGGACCAACGCGCTGTTTGCGAACAATTCCGCGTTTGCCCACACCCGGTGTCGGGGCACCGGGCATGAGCAGAAACCGGATTGCCGTGAATTGAAACCCCTGCGCATGCGCCGCACCGACAGCAGCGCCACCACCACGGCGTGACGTCAGCGCCGTACGTTGGTGTATACGGCGAACAAGTCGACCAAACGCGTCCCTTCAGCCATGAGGAAGAAGGCGCGAAACAGTGAGGAGTCTCTCCGCGCATGCGACGACTGAAAATGGGAGAGGCAGCTCAACCATAGCCTCCTCTAGAGGCTACGCGCTCCGCCCCCAGCCTACTCCCTTCTCTTCAAAGGGCGGCTGACTTGGACAAATTACTTCCGCAATGTAATTTAATTGGAGTTACAACTACTTTGCGCCAAAAGTAGGTAATTACACTTAAAAGAACAAGCGCAAGCACCCGCAGAGGGTCAGTGATGGCCCAGATAAGACGAGTGTCTTCTTTGTCAAAACAAAATCAAAACAATGATGACCCACAATTTTCAGTCATGGAGGGGGACGAGGAAAAACTTTATTTGTCTTAGGGTGATTGTTGAGCGGGCAGGATACGGAGCTTATCCCCGCCTGGTGGCTAATCCCAAGCCATCGTTGTACCCCCGATAGAAATTCATGGCCACGCCAATGCATTCAGTATCTTATCAAGACCCACGTTGGCCACTACCAGAATACATACGAATTTTAGTCTCCATTAGAATATTTCACTGCCTACCAACACACATAGATTCGTTTAATTTTTGAATCGCCGTGCCAAAAGCAACGCAACAATCGTGATAATGTTGGGAAATAATAAAACATCTATCTTCTATTAAACTTAGGAATCAACTCCCATATTATGCCTATAATGAGGTATGTAGTAGAAACGAAGGCACGAAGTTTCAAAGATCTAAACGCCATTTACTGGATCTTCTACGGTCAGACCAGAAATGGACAGATACCTTTCAGAGAAGAAAAACCAAGGAGGTTATAGTGGGCAGTAGGTGGCGTCCGTATTCTCCGTACATGGAGCGAAGTGTAGCGGAAGATGGCTTGGCCCCGAAATGTCCCCGGAGTCTCTCGGTTATTGAGACGATCCTTTTCTTGTCTCTTTTTCCTTCTACTGTTCCCCATCTTTTGGAATTCAAACTTTGCAATTTCTGAGGCTTTACAATGTAATTACCAAACGGCAGTTACTTTTGGTCAAAGTAATGACTTACGATTACAAATTATCTGGGAAAGTAATACGATAAAAGTAATTCAAGTATTCAAATTGAAATACTCTTCAATTCTGCTGGGTAGCAAAAACTTCTCGGTCGCGAGTTCTTCGTTCGCTCCTTTCAATATCCTTTCATCAATCGTGCCAATTGAAACCAGGAGCTCTGTTCATGACACCATGATTCGTTGGCGGATGACCGACGCAAACTTCGCTATACAACTGCGGCTGAAACTGAACAAGGTGTAGAGGACAAAAAGGAAGAAATGTATCAATGCGGAACACCTATCTAAATGTGTCTATGTGGTATACCGTAATAAAAAGAAGTTGTATGAAAAGTAACGTGGGAAGTAATCAATTACTTTAGAGAAATTTTTCGATTACTTTTTGAGGCTGTAATTGTAACTGTAATCGGTTACTTTTTAGAGTGAAGTAATTGTAATTGTAATCGGTTACTTTTTTAGTAACGTGTACAAGTCTGGACGAGAGTAAACGAAGAAGGTCTATGTTTCGCTGCGGAGTCTCGTATCCTTGTAATAAAGTAAGAAAAGTTAACTGCTCCGAAACCGAAGCATGAGCACGGATACTTATCCCCGACTAAGCGTACCAGGAAAGGGAGAGGGGGTTATGGAGGAGGAGTTGCCAGAAGTCACGTAATTATCGGTTCCTGCAATTTTATTTTATTTTATTTCTTTTTCGCTTTTCCGCCTTTTTTGGCGCGTGAAGCAAACGACGACGACGACGACGGCGGTTTTGGCGGTAACGCGTTACAAGTAGCGGCGTTACCGGTTAAACACAAAATATGTTTAACGGCACACAATATTACTTTGCAAGATTACTGTTATCTAGGGGTGTGCGAATATTGAAATTTTCGAATACGAATCGAATACGAATAAGACAAAAAACGGGCTTCGAATATCGAATCGAATATCGAATATGTGTCTAGTAATAAAAAATTGCAAAACAAGACGTAACAGCAGGTTTTATTGCCTTTTTAAAATAAATCAATGCAACTGCATTTTACTTTGTTGCATGCAGTTGGCTAAAGATACTTCTAGTAATGCACTCATTACAAATTATCGTGTAGGAAAATTAAGTGCTCGACGTGTTCAAAAAGTAAGCGCTCCCTACGCGCCGTCACAACATTTCTGCCAGTAGAAAGACCCTTTCACTCGGGAAACCTGCAAAATTTCACTAAAGTTCGAAGAAGTTCGACATATGGACAGTGTTGCCCGGCTGCTACACGAATATTTCGAATTTTGGGAAACAAATAAATTTTAAAGTACTTTACGTTATATTTTATAAAATGGTAACCAATGTTTACACGATATAAAAGAGAAACTATGCGCTTTTAACGCTTTCGTTAGTTAATAATGGGAACCAATGATGCCAATAAACCCAACAAATATTGCACTTTTCCTACGCCAAATAAAGTCAACTAGTTTTTTTTTTCGCGCATGCGCACAAAAGTTGGATTTCAGTCGAACCTTTGTCAAACATCACGTTGAAGGTTCGAAAAAGTCGAACTTGGTCGAACTCGAACCTGGGCGAGCGGCAGGAGTTGTTGTCATTGGCGATGAAATGTTCTGCTCGCACATAGCTTTTTTTAAACATTTATATTAGATTACACTCTCGAGATTTATTTTATATTTATATTTCACTCTCGAGGTTTATTTTATTGTATCAATTTATAGAACGCGCAATTACATCACATATCGTTATAAAACTGTCACACAGCAAAGGGCTTGGTGAAAAATAAACCGAAACTGATCCTGTTTGCTGCCATCGGACAGATAGAAACGGAGCCGACCGATAACGCACTGTGTGCGTTATCGGTCGGCTCCGTGAATCGCCTTTCTCAGTGAATAGACATATTCATAGGGGAATGCGTGGCAGGCAGGTTATTCGTTACTTGCTCGAATATTCGCCGTTTTCCCCGAATATTCGGCTTTAACCGAATATTGGGGAACTTCCGAATATGCAATTTTCGAATCGAATACGTTTCGAATAAAGAAAATATTCGATTCGTATTCGAAATTTCGAATATTCGCACACCCCTACTGTTATCATTCATAATTCACCCCAAAAAAATGCAAGACGGAAATGCGGTCATTATGACTACTCGAGACAGATATAAGTGACTTGTTTAAGCCGTGATATGGTGTGATTATCGCTGGAAATAGTGGACTTAGTTTAATATGAGATTAACCCAAAACTGAAGAAGGAGGAGTCTACTAACAATAGTAATCAGATGCGTACTTGCGTCTCGAGCAGTCTAAAAAACGCAATTTAACAGAACTTAAGGCAGTTCAAGTCCATGAAAGCAATAAATTTATTTTTCAGATATTTTATTTATGAGTTTTAGTAGACCTACTTCTGAGTGAAGTAAATGAGTAAAACGGCTCTTTTGCACCACGACACAAACTTCGCAGAAGTATCTATGCTTCATCACACAGGCGTAATAGCTAAAAAATAACACTCTCGAGGCTGCAACCGCACTTGTCACCTGGGATGTATTTGTTGCGCTAGTTAGGCAGTTACTTGCACTTTACAGGCTACAATACAATTAGTTTCACAACACTGTTGATACGTAGGAGAAACAAGCACAACAAACATGAATTGATGAAAGCTGAAGTGAAGGTGTAAGTCGGATTTTTATCATTGTGGTGACAAAACCTGTCAATATTTTGCCCTCAAATACTTGGTGTGCGTCATATTTAATGCTACGATAGGGTTAAAAGTTGTTTCGAAAGCAAAAAGAACAAAACAAAAACAATGCTCATAATAATTTAGAAAAAAATCTTATATAAACTTAAACAGAGTATATTAAAGTCTGACAGCTTCAAGAATCCACATGGGAAGCTGGAGTAGTAAGTAGGGTATTTCTCACCTTTGAAATAACTCTCATGCATCCGTAGCGTATATTCCACAAGGCTTGAGCAAGCAAATAAAATTACGAACAAGCTTATAGGTACCACGAAACCACATAAACCTTCGGCACAACCAAACAACAATTCTGCAACCGCGTCTTACACACCGGCGGCATCGATTCGCTTCCTCTTTGAGTTCGGATCTTCTCTCGTGGTGTGCACAGTTGACAAGTTGATCGGACACCCCGGAAACTTTGACGGGGCTACTCCGGTACGGATGCGCGCTCGGTAGCGTCGTCGACGTGGGAATTGTCCCGGAGCACTTCAGCGTCCGCGAAGTGAAGCTCGCCTACCTAGAAAATAAAAGCGCATTTGTATAAGTTATGGGAAGCGCGAGCGAAGAGGCTGTGAAAGTGAGAAAACGAGCGAAAGTAGTGTGCTTCAGTCATTTAACGAACTCGAAAACCTTTGAAAATCGGTGAAACGCCAAAACCGTGCGCCAAAGGAGAGCAGTCGTAATCGCAAAGCAAATGACTTTACGTGCGTTGGTTTCGGTAAGAACAAAGCACGACATAGCTTATCGAATCTTGAAACGTTAAAATATTCGCGAAACCACTGGAACTTGACTTCTACTCTTGTGTGACTACATTTCTAGTTCATTTGCGTTCTACCAGAGCAAACACCAGCTCGGAGCACGTGGAGTGAAAGCTCGCGCTGCAGAGCATTAGACCAATCTCACAGCCAGTTTCATTACGCCACCGCTCTCGCCATGCATCGTGGGATCTGTAGTCTTTCTGCACGCGCGACAACCTGGCTGAGGGAGAGCACGAGGCGGCACGAGCTGTCTCGTGCACTGGCGCCTGCCTCCTAGGAACTACAGTTATGGCGGCGTCACGCATGCGTTGAACGCTCAGTGAGATCGGTCTATTCACGCCCCAGCCCGTTTTAGATCTGGATGAGCATCGTATACCGACTGGCCTTGCATCACTAATGCGTGATGCACGTTACATAACCCAGGCTAGCGGTTGTAATGCACTGGCTAAATTTCTCATCTGCATTTGAGACACCAGACGCCCATTGAGGCTGACTAACTTCCAGCTGTAAAAGCATACGCAAAGCATTTTGTTTCCCAGTGTACCCCTACTGCTGCGGCTCTTTTCCATCCCAGTCTCGAGGTTTACTATCATGTTCCCTATAGTTCAATCTCCTTGCCAATAGGGAACTATATACTCCTAGACCGTTTGTAAGAAGTCACAAAGAGGATGTAGCCCATTATAGCGGTTCTCTGAGTAATTCAGTTTAGGGTCGCTTCCCAAGACCGTAAATCCTCCGCATGTGCGAGAAAACGTGGGAGATATAAAATAGAGATAAATTAAAAAATGACCCCGCGACCTGGTACAGAGTTTTCCCAGAAGCCCCATTTGTCCTACTATTGCACCGGTTTCAACTCGGTCCTGTGTTGGCCTATAGCTGAGCTCATGTGTCCACGGCACCGAGCCCTCACAATTTGTTGCTTTTAGGTATCGATATAAAAATAAGTAAGGAGATGGAGCGAGCGGCCGACCTGGCGACTTGGTCGCATCATTTTTTCTCCTTCGACCTCTACTCCTTCTAATAATTTATTTAATGTCTCTGAATCAACATGACGTTTCGATCATTCGGAATAAAAGTCCCACGCGCCTCTTGTGTATACACGTAGCCGTAGCGCTCGGGTTTTTGAAAAGTTCATCCACTTCAATTATGCAACGCAGATGTCTCTGAATAATTTTGTACCCGCTTCAGCACCGGCCAGTTCATCTGTTCCATACCCTTTTTTTCCAACGCGCAATCTTTCTTTCTTTCTTTCTTTTTTTTTTTTGTGCGAGCGAATGGGGTAGGTATGTTTCTTCGAGTTTTTACCTCCAATTTTTCAAGCGGATTTCTGAGTTTGTGCGCGATATATGACGCTGATTTAAAATGAAACCTACTTGGACAATATTTTTTTTTGTTCTTGTGTGGTTTCTGTTTATAGATTACTGCACTCTGAGCCTGCTCAAGGATTCTGCCCTGAAGTGCTCGTCTCTGTTGCTTCAAGTGTGGCGGCCTAGTCGCAGAGAAAGACGGAAAATGAAGGGTCTTATCGTCGTTGCTTGTATTTGCACTAGAGAGGAGATGGCACAGCGTGTTTTTCTTAATTTCTTTCTTTCTTTCATGAATCTCGAGACGTACCTCCTACTGGAAGCTGAACCAAACGGGGATTAGATGAAACCAGTGACGTACACTAGAATGTAGCTCCCCCCCCTCCCCCTTTCTCCACTTTTTTGTGTTGTAAGCAAGCTTCATCTTAATTACGCCTTTCTCCCCAGCTTGAATGAATTTTTAATATTGAGACAAGCGAACTTTTATTGAAATTAAAAATTAAGAGGCTGAAAGAAAAAAGTCATGTATAACAACCGAGAAAAAAATAAACAAATAGATATATATCTGCATCTTCTTATTTACGACAAGCTTAGTATACAGACTATATCAATATTTCTACAGGCGCTGGTGGTTTATTTACACGCTTTGGCGAGAGAAAAAGAGAGAGAGAGAGAGAGAGAGAAAGATTTATGAATCGTACTCAAAAAGTTATCTACTGTAACCAATGAAACGCTTGGTGCTAGAGGGGATATTTGTATTTTGATCGTAATTATCTTAAAACTCCCAATCTCCGATTCATCTGGTTTCGAAAATAGAATGATTTAGTTGGACGACGAAATGTACATCTCTTTCTCTCGGTGTCAATGTCAGCACGACATCAGCAAATACACTATATATATTGCAAGACTTAGTGTAACCCTTGGCGAATATATGTATGTGATAGATGTTTTTTGGTCTGTTGCCCAACATATCTCCCGATGCTCTACTGTGCTTGTCCCCAACGCAAGATTTGTGTGGGTTCGCTGTCAAGCAGTTTGGACGGCTTGGAGCCTCCTGTTGAGACTCGAAAAGGTATGTCTATCGGAGGCTCTGATTCGGTACCCATCGAAAGCCTGCCTACTATATAACAAAAATGTGGGTCTACGTGCATGAGCCAGAAGGCGAAAAAGAAGAATGGCGAATAACCGATTTGTTCTTTTTCCAGGAACCAAACAACGCATTTTCCCGTTTATGATTTTATCACCGATTCGGCGATATTGGCATCGGCAGTTGTTTAACGTTTGTTTATTTTTTATTGGGCACAATAATTGATTGCCGGCAGCCCTGATTATGAAACACACGCTATGACTCCCCCAGGTAATAAAAATACATATTTAGTGAATGAAAGGGGTTAAAACTTTAAGCAGTTGTCATCGGCACCGCAAACGCGAGAGCGCGGGATGGGGATAAAAGATAGGGCAGGGAGTAGGAAAACAGTTGTTTCGGCGAAAAATGCGAGATCCGCGGACTTCAAAACAACCAACGAGCAAGTCAAGAATTGCTTTGCGATGGTCCAGGTGTTACGTCAAGTAGAGATCGCTCTCGGAAACAAGCCGGTCTGGCATTTTTTGGGCACTGCGCCGATTGCGGTATGACCGATTGCATAAACTCCATCAACACGAGACAATCTGTCAGAAAGCCGAAATTGCTCTGTTGGCTTATACTCTGCAAGCTTTTCAGAATACGCTTCCAGGCACCATAGTATTACGCAATGCGCAGTCGAGAGCAGAGGCATACAGGTGGACAGAGAGGGCATCCATCGCTCGTCGTGATGTTCTTGAAGCCTCGAGGAGGGGAGGGGCAGTGCCTGGGGCGCCTTCTGCATATACGGCCGCACTGGGTCGCGTATGCGGTTGACGCTTATCACCGGGACCTGCTTGTTTGTGACGCTGGGCCAATATTGACATCCAGGCGGTTTTATCTGCGCCGAGGGTCCCCGTTCTTGAGCTTTGCTGCTCGCACGATATATAGTACGATCCACATCTTTCTTTTTGTTGTGGTATCTTTATATTTTTTTTCTCTTTCACATCCCGCAGTTTTATTGCTTTGATCTATTCCACTTCCCCACAGATTGCGGCTTTTCTGACAGAGTTTGAACTGATATAAATGGGGGAGTTGGGGGGAAAGGGGAGGGGAAAGGGGAGGGGGAACGGTGGCTAAGTTTTTTAACGCGCCGCAGCTCGGAGCACGTGAGGCGAAAGCTCTTGCTTCGGAACCCAGGGATCCTGGGTTCGATCCCCCCACCCCCTACCAGTTTCGATTTAGATGAGCATCGTACCGGCGTGTGATCGTGTATCACTACTGCGTGGTACCCGTTAAAGACCCCAGGCTAGCGGTTTTACTGCACTGGCTAAATTGCTCATCTACAGCTGAGACACCAGATGCCTGACTGAGGATGACTAACTTCCGGCTGTCTAAACATGCACACACCACAATAATATTATTAATAATAATAGTTATAGTTTTTATTATTATTATTTATTTATTTATTTTATAGGCATTCAGTAGCACAGTACAAATACGGGTCTGTGCAAGCCACAATGGGCTTGTGAGACAGGACCAGGCAAGTCGGTCGACGAAAATATCAAGTGTTTAGTACAAATAGAGGAAGAAATACACAGTAGGTAACATTTCGACAACGCAGACGGCACAAAGTACCAAAGGCAGATTTCGGGGAATCACGCATTGGTTGTTACATTGGTCAACAATGTTTTTTTAATTTTCTCCTTGGATTGGCGTTGAAGACAGTCCCCGGAAGTTTATTGAAAACGAAGGGTACATAGTAAGAAGACCAAACTTTTTTGCCGTAACGCGTAACACATGAGGGAGTAATAAAACGTAATGTGCAGCGAAGACACCTTCGACGTAGAAAGGGGCGCTTAAAATCACTACTCCAAAAATGTCGCAGCACTACAGTTTTCAAAAAGAAGACAAATTTGGAATTTGTAGGATTTCAAAAACGTTATTGGCAAGTAAATAATCCGTCTGATATCCTACGCTCTTCAATAAATCCTTTAATATATGGTCAATTGTGTTTTCCCACAGTTCCCCGCAATTCCCAGACATTGTAATACCATATATAAGTAAGCTATAGCCAAGGGCATGTGCGATTAACTTTCTCACAAACAATGGCATGAACACTCTATGATTAAAAAGTATACAGCTAACACTTCGACGTTTCCCGCAAACGGACGACAATTGCAAGTTCCATGACATGTCCGAATTAAATAACACACCTAAACATTTCACGGGATCAACATACCCGAGATGAAGACACTCACAGTCAAGGCAATTGGAATAGTGTAATGCTACTGGCAAATCAAGGTTCACTTTATAAAGCGGGTTCCTGAAGCAGACCAGTTTTGTTCTCGACGCATGGATTGTAAATAAATTCTTGTCGAACCAGTCCATTACTCGCGTCGCGTCATTTCGCAATAGCCGTATGGCATTATCATACCCGAGATGACGGGATACCAATGCGGTGTCCTCTGCATATTGAAAGATGGCCAAACTAGATACTCTGTGAAAATATCTTTGACATAGAGGTTAAAAAGTGGCGGTGACAAGACGGATCCCTTTATGACACAAGCCTTTATCATTACCTGTGCACTTTTAAAATGCCCGACAGATACGATTTGGGAGCGATCGGTAAATACGTTTTGCAGTATATTGAAAAAGGGGCCACGGAAGCCGAAATAATAGGGTTTCTGAAGGCGCACTTTGTGGCTACCCGTATCGAAGGCTTTCGATATGTCCAATAAAAGGGCACACGAAACAAGGTTGTTTTCAAACGCGCTATGAATTAAATAAGAAGAGTCTTCAAGCAGCAGCTGTGTGCTTCTTCCTGCCACGAACCCATACTGACTACGAGAAAGAATGTCAGAGCTATCAATGTAACTAGACATCACAATGAACACATGTTTTTCAAGTATTTCCCCGATACATGACATAATTGACATAGGATGGTAGCATTCGTGCTTATCTGCCGTTCCTCACCTGCAGCTCCATTAAAACGTAAATGCCTTGATTTCCCATTTCTGCTCCACACGTCAAATTGTGCTAGCTGCAGCTGCTCACCTGTTGAATATGTTTACACAGCAAAATATTTGGGGTTATTTTTTGATAGTGACATGTCCTGGAGGGGCTCGCATCTTAGCTATGTTGCTAAAAGGCTCCGAAGTGTATCATGCATGTTTATACTCCTTAAAATCATTGCTTCCTTTTTCTGTTCGAAAGATATTGGTCAACTCTTTAGCCTGCGGTGTTTTGCGTTACGGTATCGAAGGTCTATGCAAACTGTTCGATGATTTGGCAGAACAAAATTTATGGTATATTGAGGGGAATTTCCTAAGGGGCGTAGCTTACGCTCCTCCAGATACCCCAAGAAGTGACGAACTGTTTTTATCTTTGCGCCTGCCGCGTTTTACAGCTCTTTTTAAAAGAAGTGACATTATGAAGCACTATTAGTTAGCACTTTTAAGACCCCCGTGTTTCCAACCGTATTCTAAGGGACGGTGAACGCTTCATCATTCCTCGTGTTTATACCAAGTACGGAAAACGATTACGCTCATTTTATGTGCCTGACCTTTTTAATGGCTTACCTGATTCCTTTTTAGAGTTGAACTCAAAACGTCAATTAAAGAGACAGCTTAAAACAATATGCTAAATTTTCTTACATTTTGTTTTTGCCCCTACATTACCTCGTTCAAGTGACTGTCAAATACTATTTTTCTTTTTGTCGTGTTCTTGCTTTTTTGATTGACCTTGTCTTTGTAGCTCTAAGACATTCTAGATGATGTACGGCTTTCTTTATTTGTATTATTCAGTATTGTAGTGTTATAGTTGTTCTTTCCAGTGTTATTGTGACCTTGTTTCTTTGTAAGAGAACCTGCTTGGTGTTCGGTTTTCTTCGCTTGTATTCTCATTCTTTCAGGTTTTTTTTTTCCTTTTTTGTATTGCAAATAATTGATGGTTTTTTGTTTTGTTTTCATGTAGATAGTTTTGGTATTTTCTACGCCGCTGCCGGGTCCGAGTCCCACAAGCCGCTATTGGCTTTTGACGGACCCGCATTTATATGTATTGTATTTATATTTATTATAATAAATTAATAATAATAATAATAATAATAATAATAATAATAATAATAATAATAATAATAATAATAATAATAATAATAATAATAATAATAATAATAATAATGTTTATTCGTCAAGGGCGCATCACAGTGTACAGTAACGGGTCCGTCTAAGCCTACAAGGGCTTGTGGGACTTGACCTAAACATTGGTGAAAGACATCTTACATAATTGAGATACAGTGGATGCAAATACCAGGTTTTAGGTGTCATGGAAACACAATACCTTCATGTTTCAAGGAGGCCGTCTCGACCTATAATGTCACTGCCTCAATACTCAACCCCATTCAACCCCCCCCCCGACACACACTCTCACACCCATCACACTACGCACAGACAGCAATAAACGCATAATAATATTAGTTACATATATTAGTTAATTAGTATATTAGTTACAATGCTGAGCCTTGAAAAAGACAATCGAGTACTGCCTACCTCTTCTTCCAATCATTATAAATAATATTATAATAAACATTATTTTAATAGTATTATTTATGATAAGTATAATCATTAAATATATAATATTTATTATAGATATTATAATATAATAATCATAAAAATTATTATTATTATTATTATTATTATTATTATTATTATTATTATTATTATTATTATTATTATTATTATTGATACACTCGACCTTTGAGCAACAACATGTATACGTTGCGCCATCTTCATTGATGTCGCCAAGGCATTCGATACCGTTAACCACACCATCCTTTTAGACAAGCTTCATAGGGTGGGCTTTCGTGGTCCGTTTCATGATTTACTAAAAAGTTTTCTCACGAATCGTTCCCAAGTTGTGTCAATAGATAACGTCCGCAGTTCGCATGCTTCCTTAACCTCCGGTGTTCCACAGGGCTCCATTTTGTCTCCACTATTATTTAACATTTTTGTAAACGATATTTCAACAGTAATGACCACTTCCAATATATTGCAATACGCGGATGATACCCTTATATTTTCACAGCATCTAATATACCAGCGTGCAATAGAAATGCTCCAAGCAGATGTAACTAAAATAATGGACTGGTTCTTAGCAAATAAGCTTCGTGTAAATGCTTCCAAAACCAAGCTGATATGCTTTCACAATCCATTAAAAAATGTAAGTTTGACTTCTCCACTGTTTCTACATAACTCCAGCTGCTCATGTGATAATTGTAAACCTGTTGAGTATGTTGACTCAGTAAAATACTTAGGCCTTAACTTTGACTGTGATCTATCGTGGAACACACATATGTCTTATATATGCAAAAGATTGAGAACTGTTTCTTGTTTGCTTTACCATATAAAAGGATTTCTACCATTGTCACTTAAAAAGAGCATTACGCACGCGTTAGCCTACAGCATACTCAGATACGGCATCACTGTATTTTTTAATTGTCCTCAGTTCTGGCATCTAAGAGTTGATCGTATTTTAAAAGGAATTTTGAAAAGTGTCGCATATAGCAAAGACTTTATATCCTGTGATAACTTGTTTGCCTCTCTCGAGTTACCTTGTTTTCACTCACTATTTCTTCAAACTGTTATCTGGCGACACTTTTGGGGAAGTGAGTTCAAGGTGTCGTCAAGTCTACTTCGTGATCTGAGATCTGCTCCGCGTTTTCAAACTCCGCGGGTAAGGACTCATTACGGCGAAAGTATTCGCTCATTTTATGTTCCAAAAATATTTAATGAAGTACCAGATTCTTTGCTTCTCCTTACTTCAAACAAGACACTAAAGAAATTTCTAAGGAGCTCGTTCTCCGACGTGTATAGACAGTGAACTTTACTGCTTTTAACTCTGTTTTCTTTGTTCTTACATATCGCTAATTCCCTCGTGTTATTCTTTTTTTTTTTACTGAAGCGTTTTTTTATTTATGTTTATTTTTTTTTCGACACACAAAATGACTAGTAGATGTATTGTGTGAAATTTGTTATTTGACTCTATGCATTTTATTTTTTGTGTGAACATACCCTGAGTGAATTTGCCTGTCTCAGCAAGATACATTCATGTCTACAATACGATATTTCCTGTTGCATTTTGCGTGATTTCGTGCGCGAAAGTGTGTGCCACTCAGTGTTTTTTTTTTTTTTTATGACTCATCTTCAAGCATTATGCAAACACGACAACAACACCAACTCTGACTTTCCGCGTGTACTCTTATGAAACTTCAAAATGTGTTTGTGTTAGTTTTTTTGTTTTTTTTGTGCACGTGATGTGAGTTCGTGCGAATATCCTGCCTGCCACACCAAACGCTGGATCTGGTCCCACAAGCCTCTGCTGCTTTGACCAGACCCGACACTCAAGTGGTTGGTTATATTTGCAATGTTGAATACACTGTTTATTTTATTATTATTATTATTATTATTATTATTATTATTATTATTATTATTATTATTATTATTATTATTATTATTATTATTATTATTATTATTCGATATAAATGGGTTCATCATAAATATGATCAACGACTTCAAATATTTCGCCGTTTTTTGATGGAAGATAGATTAATCTGTTAAAAATGGCCGACGAATCACGCGATCTTCTGGTTTTATTCATAGTGTTCAAAGCTGCTACCTCGATCGATGCTGAGGCAGGCCTGTGGGTTCCAATAAAGCGCTAGAAGTTCTGTGTTTTAGGCTACGAGACTCGTACGCTCTTAGGCTGTACGTACGAACTAATCAGAGGCGTCGGAACTATCCGAGAGGAATGGGGGGGGGGGAGGGGGAAGGGCGACGGTTATTTGGCGGCTCTCCTCCCCCGTATTGTTTCCATTTAATTTCGAAACTGTCGCCCCCCTGTTCCGACGCCGCTGGAACTAACAGACCGATATCCACTAAGCGTTCAGAAATGCCATGCGTGACGCCTGCGCCATAACTTCTAGTCATAGCCTCCTCTATACTGATAAAGAAGCCTGGCAGATCGCCACGAGAAGTGGCCGCCGAAATTGAGATGGTAGAGCGGGAGACAACGGATGAGAGGGGAGGCATGTAACGGTAACGCCCCGCTGCGGTGAGACGCCGAAACACACTTCTCCCAAGCAATGGAATGTCCGCTCGTGCTCCTCGCGTTCCTCGCGCTACCGCTTCTTTTCTCGTCGGGTTTGAAAACACTGTTTCAGGGTCCTCGCCGCCTGCAAGAAGCTGTGCGCTGGGCTACTCCGGTTCCCCGAGAAAAGCTCCGTGCTACACCAGATCCCTGCGCTCCAAATCTGCGACCGGGCACTCTGTCGTCGAACTGCAGAAGCCTTTGTGAGTATTGGCGGCGAGATGTTTTGGTGGCGCCCTCCTATGGTTACCTTTCGTGACGTCATTACCTTGTGAACAACAAGTTTGAAGGTGTTTGTAAAGAGCATGGTGGAAGCTTGAAATCATAGCACTCTCAAACCAACACTGCCAACACCGTCAAAATTGAATTTCTTCCATTCCTCTTATTTCCGTCGATGGGAAATCCTTTGCTGACGTCATAGTCAGCATTCGGCCTATCGTGGAAGACCGATCACAGCGACGCTTTCGATCGCTCACGTCGCCAATAGGGAGGCTATGCATAGGTTGCACTGACGTAATTTGGTCCTCCCTTTCTGGTGGCCGAACTTCCTCGAGCGTAGCCTTTACTGTGCATATTCTACGAGCAGTACACGAGCGTCGCGAGCGAGCGGAAACGAGTGAGCACAGCTTCATTATACTTCCGTTTCACTTTATCTGCGAGCGAAGCCAAAGCTAGAAAGCGCGAGACCAGCGCTTTTGCGTTTTCTGCCCAGCTCGCGCGCTCAAGCAAAGCCTGAAGGCACGGAGCTTTCGTGCTCGCGCTTCCAGCTTTGCCTTCGCTCGCACATAAGGTGAAACGAAGGAGTATAACAGCTGAGGTTTGGCCACCAGAAAGGAGGAAGGATATGACGTCACGTGCAGCCCATCAGCATGCTTCCGTTCCACGGAGGCGCACGGTAGTGCACGAGAGGGCTCGTGACGTCTCGTGGTCTACTCGCGCAGAGCTCCAGCGAGATTGTCGCGCGATGCCCAAAAGATGCATTGCTGGCAGCGGTGGCGCGTAGTCAAACTGACTTGTGAGATCAGTCTATTGATGCCAAAGCCTCTCACTTACGGAAGCGCTCGCACAGGTATCCATGTGAAAGCTATCCCTCGCACTTGATGAGACGAGTTATGGCTC
>JAZHYW010050532.1:0-16314 GCA_037355805.1 Ixodes ricinus | reverse complement strand
GCCATGGTCCCACCGAATGTGTGGCAGTTTAGGTACTTTGGTAGAGTCATTACTTCATCTCCTTTAAGCACCGTTTTGTGGGATTGACGTCACTCGAAAGGCAATGCAATCCTTCATTCGATATTATGTATGTATTGGTTTATACTGTCTATGCGCATTTGTAGCGGGTGCAGAATATGATGGTGCGGACCCTCACTTCGCTCCGCTTTGGTTCATGTTTTGGCGAACGATCTCATTAACGATAACATCGGTTCCAATAGAGCAGTTTTGTCAAGATGACGTTTGGAGCAGAATGCAACGCAGACATTTTTGGCATTTTGTACCTACTTTGTTTTTTCTACAGCCTCCAAATATTGCACCTAAAATTGACATTTGTCAGCACAAATATGCTTTAAATGGCAAGCGCTAGGCAATGAAATCTAGCTGCAGATGTAGTGATTAAGCAATCGGAAATCTGCAGAAAAAATTTTAATGTAGTAGTAATAATTTGTTGTATTGATATTCTGTACGAAACGTAGCACTTTTTGTGCTTCGAGTCATGCGTAGTTCAAATGCCGCTGAGTAAATAATTAAACCATGGTAAAATCGGTAAGAACGTTTTAACTCACAATAGCGTTGCCTAAGAGGTGTACGTGTGCTTTTTTATTTTCAAAGTCGCAACGCTGCCGGAAGCCCTTCAAATCTCACCTGTCTTTGACGCACATCTTTTTCGACATCAAACAGATTTATTGGCATCTACTGACATTTATTGCTAAGGAGTAGATATACAGGCCAGCGATGTATTAGATTCTTCCAATGATCTTGCTTTGGCTTCTTGATAGTTGTAGACCTTGGCTGACCTTAAACCAATTAAAAACTGTTTGGGTGTTTATGAAGGGCCACCTGGCGGATGGCGGAACAAAAACTGCCGATTCTCCAAGTTCTCAAAACTCTTCGAGGGCGGCGTTGGCGTCTGTGATCATCATCAATCTCCGTGTCGTATCACTCTTCATTCATTCATACGCAAACATATTTGAAGATTTACGCCGATAAATGAACGGTTTTAGTACTCGGGTCAGGTTAATAAATCTAAGACTAAATAATTAAGACCAGGCGCGGCGATGATAAAAAGTGACTTCATTATTCGCCGTGAATTGAAACCAATAAACGATAAAGACGAAGAGGGAAAGAATGCAATTCGAGTTCACTTCATGCCTAGAGTCACCATAGACGAGCTGCAGCTCAAAGTTATCGGCACTCCGTTCCCCAAAAGTGTTTGGCAGCCGCCATTTTGGGTCTTGAGCTGAGCAGTATCAATCACAACTGCCGCGGATCGCTCGTGATCCAAAAGTGCAACGATCCCTTCAGCATTAGATGCGGTGCTAGAAGCTGACGCAATATTGCAAGGCTCTGCTTCGCGGGTTGCTTAAACATTCGTGAGGACGGAAAAGCGTTGCTCGTGATTTTAGATAAAGCTGGACAACTGGCAAACCATGACTTGTAAGCCACAATATGGCTATCGATGTCGTTACCTGAAGCGTAGCTAATTTACTGGCACTAGCGGGAACAATGAGGAAGAGGCAGGTGTCAAAAAGGTGGTGGCTTGTGGAATCCATAGGGCTCATTACCATGGACCCTCCAGGTATTACAAGCTTTGAACAAGGGCATGAATAGCGTCATTAAACAAGCTACGCTTCAGAGTAGCGACATCTTGGCCGTCATGCTTAGAAATCAAGGCTGCCGAAGTTATTCGAAGCTGTAGGCCTGAAACCAGAAGAAACGATTCGTCCCCCACTATTAAACAGTTTGCGACAGCAGCAGCGTTAATACGTGAGCTTCTAACACCGAATCTAATGCTGAGGGGAACTCGCAATTTTGAATCATGACGATCGGCAGCGCTGCGCCTGCTCTACCGTTACTTCTGGTACAAGCACCAAAATGGTGCGTCCAGCAACACTGTCGGAAAAGAGAGTGCCGACACTTCATGCAGCTCATTTATTGTCTTACTTCCCGCGAACTCTTTCTGACTGAATCCTTGAAACTAAATGGAATAACATAACGTAATATTATAACTTATTTAGTTTTTTAACCACCTACACATAACAGGAGGAGGAAGCGGCCGGGTAAGAGAAATGCGGGTTTTATGCGACGGTTTCAATCAACGTTAGTTCTAACCGTCTCAAAGAGAGAACGCGTGAGCTCGCGCTGGTTAAAAAAAGATGGGTAAAAAAAAAAAAAAAGAGGACACGCTGTGCCTCGTAGATTGTGCGTCTAATTGCAAATTGTTGTGTGTATGTTTATACAGCCGGAAGTTAGTCTGCCTTAGTGGGCGTCTGGTGTCTCAGGTGTTCATGAGCAATTTAGCCAGTGCGGTACAACCGCAACCTGAAATTTTAATGTACCACGGTAGTGATACACGACCACACAAGGATGCCTTCCACATCGGAAATGGCAGGTGGTAATTTGTAGCGAGTTGCCTGCATGTGTTCTGGTTGCAGCTAGATGCTATGCACTCGGCCACCGATCGCCCCTTACAAGTATTTGAAGATCGACGATGGACGTCGATCGTCTCGATGGCCGTAACGTAATAAGACAGCATAATTAATAAAACATATTGAAGGACTGAATGACTCAATTGAATTCTTGAATTGTAACACATGGTAGCCTATTGTACTTACTGTTGATGAAGAGCAATATGAGGTGACGAAGTAATGATTAAATTATCAGGCTCTATAAGGACGACGATATTAGTGAGTGTCGAACCACAACGTACAGTGCCAGACTTGCTTCAAGTATCGTGTACCCAAAGACCTTTTCACCCGGGCAACAGAATATGGTAGAATCAATGAGGATGCTGCTTTACAACTGTACGTGGAACAGGAAAACTGCAATGTGCAGATGGCATTATTCAATATAAAGATTATCAGCGTTATTCCTTGATTATCAACAAATGGCCCTATTGATAAATTGTCCCTGTTCCACTTCAATAATTACTGAAACTGCAAAAAGGAGAAGAGGCGAAAAATAAGAAATAGAGCCCGGTGTGAAAGGTCCAAATCACCACCATAGCCTCTACTACCAACACAAGGGCAGTTAAGCACAATACACAAAGAGAGTTTTGAAAGATTTCGTTATATTTACACTCATGCTACTGATATCCAACGTCTTCAGAGGGATGACACCTTCTGTCAACCAACATAGAGCCTTTTTTCACCAAGTTTTGTATAGTACTGACTTCCGCTGAAATCTTCACGTACATATGTTGTCCACCAGTCAATCTGCCATTACTCCCGATCTGGGAGTCTCTCGATCTTCATTCATGGTCATAGTATACTACAAGTAGATCTACGATGGTGTATTTTCGTCCGCTGAACATATTATTTCAGTGGTGTTTTTTACCGTGTAAAATGAAATGTTCGTAAGTTGCTATAGAACAGAACTTCAATGATTTTCAATTGGTCCGCCTGTAGCCACTCAAGAGAGGGTTTTTCGTTCGCACACCCACCGTTCATTGTTTTTGTTAGTTGCAGGATGGCAGTAACAATGATGCCTGATGCCATTATTCTTTGGGGGCCTTGTTTATTTTATTTGGCCAGACGGCGCGTTATCAGAGAAAAGTATTTTATAGGCAAAGTAGGAAAAAGAGAGCGTAGAACGTCTATGACGCGTGTTTACGTCGCAGGCAACAAACAATCATTTAGTACGCATCGACCATGACTCCCGCAGATGCTGATACGTTTCGCACACTCCACAGAGCAATATGGATCGTTTTTTGAAGCAGGTTCATGGCGGCGCTGGACCCGAGGAAGCCTTCGACTCTTTCCACAAAGTTAGCTGATGTGCCAGCACTTTTAAATGAAAGTGGTAAATGTTCGAAACGTCGACAGAATTGGTAGCCACGCTGTGCTTGACCCTGACGCTGTCAGTTCGTTGAGAAGAAACTTGCTTGTTCGTCTGCCACGATTCGTCCGATATCAGGTTACTACCGCTACTCCATCGATAAAACAGGTCGTCATTGGTCCAGTTCAGGAAGAAGAACGCTTTGAACTTATAAATTCCATACGCTCATAACTTGCCGTCGCTAAACGCCGTTCACTCATAGCGCATCACGCGGGCAAACGTCTTCCAGTTGTTCGACGGCTATCAGCACGCGAAGCTACTTACAACATTATATCGTACTTTCAGCAGTTGCACGCGTTGGTTTTCGTAACCAGCATAGCGTTACCCTGCGCACCTGATCCCGGGGTGAACAATATCGCTATGTCACTTTCGGTCAATATACTTGCGAGGTAAGTACCGTAAAATCGGTACAGCTTCATTTGACGTCCGCTTCCACGATACCCAGATTATATTCACCATGCGCATTCGCGAAGAAGCCAACAGGGCTGACAATAATCAACAATTGATCTTCCGCAAGATTTGCTGCGAAAGCCCGTGACAATCAATAACCCACCTTTACACCAGAGAGCAACAGGAGAAACAAAATTTTCGGCAGCAGGCCTGTTTGCTACGCTATTGAGCCAGCTGAGCACAGCTACAGCGGCGCGAGCAGGGCCACGAGGGGAACGTGATGGCGCTCGAGCCATCCCACCGTGAACCAATGTTTCGGCCACCCCACGGGTGCGCAGTTGCCATCGGTTAGGCGGAACTAACGCCTTGATCAAGGTGGCTTCCGTGGGACCGCAGCTTAAGCCGTCAAAGGACTACGAAAACTCTATTTTTCTTCTTTCGCAAAATGCAAATGCAGAATGCAAACTCTTGAAGGCGCTGCCTTCAATATAGTGCCCCCTTGCGGCCACTCTTTCTGCTCTTTCACCTTGACCTCGACGGTCAGTTCTTCTTGGCGCGAAAGATGCAAGCTTTCCCCTCGGCAGGAAACCATGACACACCGCTACTCGATTACTACTATTTTTAGCACACCTCCACAGATGAGTGCCCAATTATTAAAGGCAAGAAGACTTTGGACAATGGCATTGATCTGCTTCAAACGGGAATGGATCAATGAACAACAACAACAACAGCAGCACAAAACAAAGCTTACCATACTTTAAAAAAGAAAAGTGGTAAACACGAAAATGATGCAGCAAAATATAAAGGAGACGGCTCAGGCAATAGGGCCGCGTGTTAACAAAGAGGCAGAGGCCAAGACGGACAAAAGAGCAGAGTGCTACGGCAGGCGGCAACTGTTGCTGGGAGACAAACACGCCGTCAAGCCCTCGTGCCTGAATGAAAGGTGTCCCCGTAAATGGACCCAGATGCGTTTCTCCGGTGTTCCTTCCTTCCGGTGTGCGGAAGTGAGCAGTGTGGCGTCAAGCGCGCGTGCCGTCGGAAGGAGCCAACTCGGGATGGGATATTCCAGCCTGCGCCTTTCTCTTTGGCGCTCTTTGACTCTCCGAGGTCACTTTGACAGACTGAGTTAGACGGCGGCACGGGTCTCGGCTGCAAGAAGTTCGGGATCTCTCCATCTCCGTCACTTTCAGACAAGTGAGGTCGTCCTAGAGGTCTAGGACGACTTCTAGGACGACCGCAAGGACGACGCCAAGGTAATGGGACAAGTAGGGTCATCGGGTTATACGACGCTTTATTGCTCAATGGGACAGGTGAGGCTTTCGCCTTATACAAGAACAAAAGCAAACATGTAACTTAGTTTGAGCTATTTTTTGTCGATCAGAGTCACTCACGTACTCGGTAAAGGTTTGGAGAAGCGTAAGCCACTGTCACTGTCCATACATCATACAAGAGACGGTGTTCGCTCCAGGCATGATGCAAGACCTGCCTGCGGACACGCCTCATGCATGTTCGGACATGTTTGCTTCATATGCATAGTTATGCTTCGAACTCGTCGGCAGACAGCCTTAATACGCAGCGCAGTTCTTCTGCTTCTTGAGCAAGGGTTGCGGTGATGTCAGAACGCCGAGCTCTGATTGGTTCCGTTTGGAAGGATAGTCCAATGTTAGTTATACTTTGAGGTCTACCATGGGTAGACCTCAAAGTATATAGCTTGCATTGAGGTCTACCCACTCATCCCTCCATCTGAGCCGTTGATCGGAGCCAATCAGAGCTCGAAGTTCTGACGTCAGTGCAACCCCAGTGCAAGAAGCAGGTGAACTTGCGCCTAGCATGACCAATCGGACAGCACCTTCATACTATACTCTGCTTCACCTTGTGTTGTACCGCAGAAAGCGCTACAAGCGCGAGCCCTGCTCTGGCACATCTCGGCGGCACAAGCTCTCGTGACTTAAGGGCAGCTGGCAACGCCATGAGCTCGCGCTTCTTGCCTTCGCTGGTACAACATAAGGTGAAACGGAGTATGGAAGAAACACGCGTCGGACAGTGTCTGCAGAGCGTTTTTTATGATGTATTGCAGTGTGACAGTTTATTTAGTGCAACTTTGTGTGTACTCAGCTTATTCAAACGTTCTGCAAATGTACTGTGTAGAGGAAAATAGACCTCTTTCAAAAATCTACTCGACCCCCTAGCGGCAAGAAAGCTGCGCAAAGCATCTGGGGTACCCGTTGACCACTAAGTTTCGGTTTTGATTTGCCAACGTCACTTCGCGACATCACGCAAAACCAAATACACTGCTTGAATTAAAAAAAGAAAATGAGTCTTCAAATTTATAATAATAGAGAGTTTTAGAATAGCGTAAAGACACTTGCGTTAGCACTACGTACAACGCACGCGTAGCTGTGGACGTAACGCGTTGAGCGCGTTGAACGCGCACTTTTAGTATAGCGGAAGGCAAACGGCATACGTAAAGAGTTGCAGCGCCATCTAGATGTGCTCCTGCGAACTGCTTCAAACAATCCCAGGGGGTACTCGGTCAAGCCAATTTAACACCGCGAATCTCCTCGCTTTGCTACGAAGTGCGTGCGAATCTCTTTCCCCGTTGCCTGTTGTAAACGTCTTTTTGTCTTTTTTTCTTTCTTTCTTTTTTTAGGGCTGTGCGACCAGTAGTTCAACTCCATGGTTCGCTCCAGTGTGTTGGGGGATCCCTACAATCTTATGTTGTCCTCGTCATTTGCTCGGAAGTATGCAAGCAATAGGTCGCACCACTCGTGTACCGACCGAACGGTAAACACCTTTTTGGGTTCGACGGCGTCGCCAACGTTCTGGCTATCGACAGCCATCTCTTGTGGGCGCTCGAAAGGGTTCGTCGCGTTGATTTCTTTGGGGAGGTTGTGGGTCGCCTGTCAATACCGCCCGGATCAGGCCGAGTTCTACCTCGCTCCGGGGAAGTCACACGAGGAAGCGCTACCATTGGGAAAACGTTTAATCTGTATACTTAAGTTCAGAGTCCGATGAAGAGAAGGGCCAAGGCTGTCTAGTGGTCCGCGTCTTCTGTTGGAGGCCTTGCTCTGGCACCGGCTCTTCCGTCTGTCTCCAGCTCCGAACTCCGCGTGTCCTCGCCCGCCACGAGCCTCGCCCTTTTTCTCTTCTTCTTTCTCTTTCTTCCGCAAGGTTGAGATCATCTTCAATGGTGAAGCGAACCCGTACAACGCGCGTAGCACTTCCACTGGTTTGCCTCACCGCCGCCATTTTCCAAACTGGAGTGGTCTCGCGCTTTCCCGTGCGCGACGAGAACAACGAGAATGGCACGCAGGGGGACCGCTACGTACGCTCGCAAAAAGCGATAGCGAGCGTGCGTACGCATAGCTCGCCGCAGTACGTACGTATGGCTCATGCGCAGCATGGAGGACGCAACGTTAACGCTAACGTAGGGCTTACGTTTGCTGCTATACGTACACTAAAACTCTCGCTGTAGGTGCTGACTACCGATACGTATGGAATGTTGGGGCACGTTATTCGGCTTCCGAAGTGCCGGAGCTCGTGCGCAGGTGAACGCAGGACGACGGTGGCACATGGAACGGAGTATACTGGGCGGTCCGGTGCGAACTGCGCATGTGAGTGTGATTCGTGGTAGCGCGTGCGCAGTTGGAACCGGAGGGCCAATCGTACCGTATCAGATGGGTAAAAATTGCGGTGGCTTAGCTCGGCTATGCCAGGATATACCGTATACGTAGCGTGAGCTTATGTGCACAAAATGAGAGGCGCTATCAAGCAGCTCCGGTGCAGCGTCAGACTTGGCTACTTGCGCACCGGAGGCGCACGGCTGGGCGCGGGCGGCGCCAGCGCGTCTGCCGCGCGCGTGACGTCACCTTCCGGAACGCGAAGGACTGGCGAGGCGCTGCGGTGGCGGTAGCAGCCCGCGACGGCGGCGGCTCTGGCACGCCAGCTGTGTGCCGACGTCACTGCTCCCGCGCTGGCGCAGATTAGCGAGGCAGCGCGGTGGTGCGAGCCTGCGGCGACGGCGGCTCCGCCCCGCCAGCTGTGCGCCGTGTGAGGTCACTGCTCCTCGCGCTTGCGCAGCACGGAGTACGGCTCATTACGAGAGCCACGCGAAACTGCTTCAAAATCGGCCAGTGTAGCTAACGCTACAAAATGGTTCTCTAAAACTCCCTAATAAGTCCGACCGGAGCCGTCACTCCGATCCGATGCTGTCAGTCGAGCAGCGCCCAAAGTGCGTCGCGTCTTTGAGGGCACGCTATCCCCGGCTAAAGCGATCACGCGCAGAAAAAAGCGCAGGATCATGGGGAATTCAGCGTGCGTGGTTTCTTTCAGTCACGTGTTGCAAACGCACAAAAAGACTACCGCCGTGACGACGATGTACTTGCTTTGTTTTGTTTTGATTGGCTGCATCGGATTGGAACTTCGGCTGGGCTCGGACCTGGAGTGAAAGGGAGTAGGGTACACCTCCGGTACGTGTCGTTATTGGTGTTCTTAAAATTTCGTTCTCACTGAAAATTGCGCCCTTTGGAGTTCAACGGCTCAAGCCGGAGCAGCGTATATTTGAGACTCAAACATTTTGATGCGCCTTCCTGTCTGCTTTGCGTATCTTACAGGCCTATCCCCTTAAGGCGTTGACCTATTGCGTGTTGTAATGATGCATATTGCTGTCATCTTACATGGCCTATCTTCTTACACCTACAGTATTAACGACACAGTACTCAGTAGTACTTCATCCTACATATATCTTGGTCTTCATATAACAAGCGATTTAACATGGGTCAATCATAATAATTACATAATTGGTAAGGCAGATAGCACACTGGGTTTTCTACGAAGGAACTTAAGATTCGCCCCGCCCCCTCCCTAAAGTGAAACAGATCGCGTACCAAAATTTAGTCCCCGCCCAAAGCAAGAGTACGCTACATTCGTATGGTCCCCGTGGCAAAACTACCTTAAAAACGAGAACTAGAAAGTGTGAAAAACAGAAGTCTGAGATTTATTTTTTCTGAATATTTTTTTACACTAGTGTTTCTGGTTTGCGAGAGCGAACGAATCTTCCTGAGCTCGCTTTAAGGCGGAAGATATCTTGATTGACACAGTTTTACAGAGATCTACCACCTCAACCCCACGCTTAGAAAAAGTTTACTCTCACGTTCCATTTCGTTTTTCCCATGACTAGACAACAGCTGTAAAATAGAATCCATATTTGCCTCCACCACCTCCTACGCCAATTCTTTTCTCCCTCTGACAATATTAGAATGGAATGCTTTACCTGATAACATAGTTACAACTGACAATGTGGACGTATTTAAAAAGCAACTAGGTGAACATTTAGGTCACTGTGCGAACGATGCTGAGTCTTAGCATGTTAATAACGTGGATTTTTTTTTATTCTTTTTTATTTTTTATTATTTATTTGTATTTTTATTATCGCTGCTCACTGGTTTGTATTACTATGTTTATATATTGAAATGTTTAGTTTTCCATTCCTTGTGTCGCTGCTCACGAATTTGTATTATTGCTTCTATATTGAAACTTTTTGTTTCCCATCCCTTGTGTAATGCCCTGTAAGAGGGCTTTCAAGGTATTATAAATAAGTAAATAAATCTAATAATAAATTATTATCAGTCAGTAATTTTTCATAACATTCATAAAAATGATTATTTGGTTGCAAAAAGAAACAAAAAAGAAAACACGAAATAGTTGTTTTCATCATTATGATGTGTATTTTGTAGGGGATGGTTTCACATACAAAACCTTTGAGAGCTAGGAGGCGTGACACTTCATACTACAGAGGCATAAAAATGTTAAACGAGGACAGCTATAATGTATATTTCTTTTTAAATAATATAATTAATATGAAATAACGTTCAATAGAATCCATAATGTAAAAACTTACGCCTCCCCCCCCTCCTTTTCCGCCCCCGTCCCATCCAAAGGCCATTCTCAAGATTCCAAGTTTTTGAAGGCAAATGGAAACGTATTGTAGCCCTTTTTGTCAGTATACCTTGGGATTCTCTGAAATGTTTCAGGAACGCTGTTCAACGTCTAAAGTTGTTCTTAGATTGAAACGAATAAAATAATATTTCTATCCGTGTTGCAACGTGATGTGAACCTCTTCACTTACAACACAAACAAAAACACTAGAGAAAAAATATATTCTGCTCGAGAAGGAAAGTTATCTCACTCGTACAGGTGCCATACGCCTTCATAAGGCTTTATTTTGAAGTAGGCCCACGCAATCTCAGCCGAACCAGGAAAGATATTCTATCGCAAATCCTCGCGAGGGCGATCATCGTCTTTTTCCAATTCTTTTTCTCATCAGTATTAGAATAAGTCACGACCAATACCATAACGCTGTTACAGGATTTCAAAGTTACGGCTAGGTAGGACCTGGACAACGCGTGCACTTTTATATTCCTTTCTTCTCGGTCTTTCTCGTTCTTACTTCCTCGCGCACACCCATTCCTTTCTCCAACTCATCTTTTTTCGTGTTTGATCAAATCCCCGAGCATTTCCTTCCGCAATTTTTCCGAAACCAGCTGCTGAAAATATCCCCCTATATCAGAAAAAGCTGAAAACTAGAGCGCTTACAATGCCACCTAAAAAAAAAAAGAATTATATAAATACCCGAAAAAGGTTTTTGAACTGAAACTCATTGAATGGTGCTGTGTGAAGAAAGCGTAGAAACCTCATACACATACACATACAAAAAAATCCGTTATGCGTAAAAACCTTATACACAGACGCATAAAAAAATCCGTTATTTTCGATTTTCGTGGAACATTGGACAAAGTAACGACAACCTCAAACATAAGCCTAAACTGGAAGAGGAAGGACCCGTTGGGGATAAAAAGGAACAAAAAAAGAAAGAAAGAGAAACATGGCCAGGGGTTGGCTGAAGAATTGGCTGGCTCAGGCAAGGTCGCGCTTCTCGATCGTTTTGAGCTGCACGCCGCCGAAGCCGCGCTCAAAGCGTAGTGATTCTTCCTGCCGCCATCTTTATTTCTTCTTTGTTCATGCATATTTTGTTTTTCTCTCTCAAAAAATAGAAATGATTTTCAAATCGAGGAGTTCCACCAGTGAGTTCCCCGTTGTGCTTCCGCCTCTTTTTTCATCTTCTCCGGATTGTGACTGCTTTTCTTTAGACTTTTCACGTTAAATCTGAACAAGCGGGACGGTTGTTCTATCGTAAAGTTCTTGGTCCTTGAACTTATACTGGAGCCGTAGCCCTACGTGAAACACGGACAGTTTGATTGACCAATCTCGCAGCGAAGGAATCATTTCTCTTCTCTGCTCCGCCAAGCTGATCTAAGACCATCGAGTAATCGTTGTAACCTCGATTATTCGCTTCTTACTACAACAACCTCGATTGGGAGACGGTTTATAAATGGTATAATGTGAAGAATGGCATAGAAGTCGTATTATTTATTCTCCCTTGCCATTTGCTCACTCACGAAAACGTCGGTTTGCGAGGGTCTTTTCATTGTTGCAGAATGTCGGGCGTACTGAACATCCGCGAGGCCTTTGAAGCATATTTTCATCCTGCGTAGGAATTACTTGATTCATGATTTATACAATTGCGAGAACGACAAGTGCATGCAAAGGTGTGCTGTAATCGTACAAAAAAAAGAAAGAAAGAAAGAAAGAATGTTTTAGCGTTAATAGAGCATTTCACAAATTCATGTTCCATCTAGTGGCTGAAATATCAGTTAAAATTGTAAGCTGATGGCGGATGAAATCTGGTACCTATTCATCAAAGGTAAACGTATGAAAGTTACGGTGTTTTTCACTGAACTGTTGTTTTTCTATTTGCTTCAGTTTCGATGGTGTCAAGAAACTACCACTCAAATGCGTAGCGCACAGAAGCTTATAGTTGAGCAAACCTCTTGATAAAATTAACATTTTACTGTCATGTCAAGAGCCACTGAATGAGCCACGCTTAGAGTATCGGCACCCTGTTACCCGGTATTGTTGTGGTCGCCACCATCTTGGTGCTTAGTGCAGAGTACCGTGGTGCAGAGCAAACACAACTGTCGATCTCCACAATAGACCGATCTCACCAGCTAGTTTGAGTACGCCACCGCTATCGCCACGCATCGTGGGAACTGTAGTTTTTCTGCACGAGCGACAGCCCCGCTGGAGTTCTGCACGGGCAGAGCACGAGATGTCACGAGCTATATCTTGCATGGGCGCCTACCTCTTGCAAACTACAGTTATGGTGGCATCGCGCATGCCTAGAAGGCTTAGTGACATCAGTCTATTCAAAAATGAATTGTGGCGATCCGTTAGCTTTAGATGCGGTGTTAGCAATCTTATGTGATATCGTTTTGCTCTGTCACGAACTGTTCTGAAATGTCTGGAGGACGGAAAATCGTTTCTTGCGATGTCAAAAATAGCTTCAGATAACTGGCCACCGTGATTTTAAGCCACAAGATGGCTAAGTTTCGTTACTCTGAAGCGTAGCTTATTTAGTGGCTCTAGTCATGGGTTGTCTGGGGCGTGCCAAAACCTAGCATTCCAAGGACTTACATGACAGCCTCAAATGCCTAGCGCATAGAAACTTATTTCTCGTCACGGTGACATCGAAAAACAATACAGCGAACTAACCTCTGGATGCTCAGGCTCCGCATCCGTTTCTGTCTTCGATTTCTTCCTTCACCAGCCATGAAAAGGCCGCTATTCGCATGCACAGATGATACATACTTAGCTGATGATAGCTACGAAAGTGGCCAGATTGCATTGCGGAAAGGGTATATTTAAAAACTCAGGTGTTTGCTCGCAAAGTGCATAGCAGCCACAGCCGAGGTGCATAATCTAGTTGTACACTTCATTCAAGTGTCAAAATTCTGAGCGATGTTCCCCCCCCCCCCAACAACAAAAAAATATCAAACTTAAGATACTGTTGTGGAACACGAAGACTCGCACAAGCGGCGTTGTGCAAGAGAAAGGCTCGCAGACAGCAAGAAGGTCCTGTTTCGTCTTTCCTCGTGTCCCTGTTCTTTAGGCGCTTCACAAGTTAAGAAGAAGACGAGGGTCTGTGTGCCGGAAAATAGACCATGCGCGTCAAAACTGTATACGTCCGGTCCGACGTGCAAACTGTCGGAAAGATGGCTGCTCCGACTCTCCGCACTCGACAATTCGAGACACATATGCCTCCGACGTGTCGTGGCGTCGTTCTGTTCAGCTCCGCCCAATTCTGGGTATCCCTCTACCGGGTGGATGGATGGATGCTAAAGGCTGTACTTCAAACAGGCGGTAGCTTGCGCTACCTAGCCTAGGAACCGAAAACACTCCCCTCGCCGTTCGTGGTTTTTCTGACTTTAAAACAAAAACAATCTTTTTATTAGATTGCATTAAAGATGGGGTTTCAAACACGCTGCCCGATGGCCGCATGCGGCCCGCAACTCGCTGGGACGCGGCCCGTAGGCAACCGCTTACAATTCCCGGTTCAGATGTCTCGAGTGCTAGAAATAGCACGCGCCATAAAGATCTCATCTCGTCGATTCATTCTCGCTTGAAACGTAGCTCTACTCTCTTAACATATTCACACATTTTATACTTGTCTGTGTTCATTTGCCCCTTGTTTCGCTTCATTTTTTGCTTTCGAGCTTTTTGTAATGTACAACGACTCCGCTACTAGGCTGCAAGCGCGAGCTATTCGTTGAATGATGCATCTAGTCTGCGCGAACTTTCTATCAGCAAGACCAACTACCAAAGATAAAGGGCTAGCTCGGGATTTTCGCCTTTAAAAAATATTACCATTAAAATACAAGTAACTGGTATGAGTTGCGCTAGTTGGTACATCTCTATGAGGAAACAGCTTGAACACTAAACACTTACACACAGGCAGGACAGGACATAGACAGCTCTGTCTATGTCATGTGACTCGTGTCCTGTCTGTGTGTAAGTGTCTAGTGTTCAAGCTGTTTCCTCATAAAAATACAAGTACTTGTTCAGAGTGTTGTCATAAAAGCAGTCTTGAAAGCAACAACTGTCAAATTCACTGTATGTATTTTTTTAAAGATACATCTTGGGCTTGGCTAATTCCTGTGTGAATTGAGCAACGGGAACGACAGTGTATTTGCTCTTTTGTTCCCTTCAAAATGCCAGCACGTTAGAGGTGCGTGTCATTTTAATTCTCGTTGTCACACCAGGTCAGGTACCAAAGGAGTCATATAAACAAATCAAAGTAAAGATGTCACTGGCAAAACTGTGAGTTTACAAAAAGCATAGAGCACGTTGCCCTTTCTTTTTTATATTTTTTGACACCCCCAGTTTCACGTCGGCCCTCGACCTTTCCGATGTAGGCTATTCGGCCAACACACTCAAATGAGTTTGAGACCATTGCATTAAAGAGTGCATGTCTGAAGATTTTACGTGTTGCTACTTTATAACTCATTCTACTGGATCTTAGCAGCCCAGAAATCGAAAAAGTATGCTCGTGCGACGTCTATTTCCCTACTAAAAATATGATCGAAGCTCGTGCCACGCCCCTTTTTGGGCGGAAAAATCTGGAGCACAGAATTCAGCGGAGGCGCCGGCGGCGTCACGACAAGCACGCGTGAGCCAATCGCAAGCAGAAGCGCCGGCAGCGGAGGCATCGCCGGCGCCTCCGCTGGATTTTGTGCTCTAGATTTTTTCCTCGCAGAAACGGGCGTGGCACAAGCTTCTATCACATTTTCAGTAGGCAAATAGACCGGGCATAAGCATAATTTTTGGATTTCTAGGATGCTTGGAGCCCGTAAGATAAGTTATCACCAAGAACAGACGATCTGAGAAACGTCTTTAATGCACCTTTAAGAACTACGGGTTTTCACCGAACATTCTATTTATTATCGTTGCTTCAGTAACCATTCGTGATAGGCGGGAGATCCTTCGCTTCCGCTTTGCCGAAGAAATGTTCCTGTAGGAAACATCGCGAAACTGAAGAATTATAAGAAAACGGTACCGAAAAACAACAACAACAACCAGCAGTTTTATTTTGGAAAACATAGAAATGAAAAACAAAAAATCTATATTTAAACAAAATAGAAACTAGCTTAAAATGACATTCGTTTTCTTGGTATAGTGTTTCCGATTAGGTGACTTCCTTAATGATGCGTTTTTCTTTATTATCCATTTCCAAAATTCCGTTTTTTCTTCCAGAAGTAATATTCGGAGTGCGCATTTTGAAACATAAATATGTTCATATTTTATTTCCAGCGAATTCATGTTTATTTACTTCAACCCCCAAAGTCTTTATTTAAATTAGGCCTGCCTTTCTCAATAGGATAAAATATCGACAAATATAATTTGTTACTGGTACACCCGTCAGTGCGAAACTCGAGATCGAATGACGGCAAACGTGCACATGTCATAGACACAGAACAAAAAGAACAACGGAGAAGGACCATATATGTTTTCTTCAAAATTGACGGTCACTCTACAATCACCGCAATTTTCAAAGATGCATTATGTCGTTCGAATATCCTCTAAGTTTAAATTAAAAGGAGCGTGAAAGAAATGTTGGGTCTGAATAAATGTGGTTCTATTGGAATTTTACTGAACACCTATCGTTTAGTGGGTCATAAGAAAGGTAGTACTCGATGGTAGAGAGCGCAAAACTTGTTTTTCGGTACAAGATTTTGAAGATATAGCGGACTATTTCTTGACCTCCTTTCCTTCGAAATCTCTCCGCCTTTTCACTGTGGTGCATTCGCGGTACCCAAAGCACGTCAGCCGAATCCAGCTTACGCATTGGACACTAGCACTGCGTCACTCGGATGTTATGTTCCGCAACAATCACTTCGTCGAACAAATACTTGATTCGCGTTCCGTGGCCAATGGGCGCCATGAGGGCAATATCACCACATGCGAATAACAAGTTTCATGATGAGCTTAAAACACACACACACACACACACACACACACACACACACACACACACACACACACACACACACACACACACACACACACACACACACACACACACACACACACACACACACACACACACACACACACACACACACACACACACACACACACACACACACACAC
>JAZHYW010050530.1:0-33634 GCA_037355805.1 Ixodes ricinus | reverse complement strand
CGTTATGTGAGTTTAAGGATGGTGATGATTATGCGTGGTTTATTAGTGTGATTGTACGATACTTTAGTGTACGACACTGTAGTTTCGTACAAGGCGACAAGAAGACACTGAATGCTGCGCCTTTCTCCAGAGCTTATCTAATGAAGATGGATCAACGGAGTTCACCCTGGTGGACAACATCTTGTACTGTCGATCTCTTTCCGGAACGTGTGCTATTGTCACTCCTTTAGTCTTGCGTACAGCAGTTATATACGCACTACATGACTCTGCTGGACATTTCGGCACTCAACAGACAATACAAAAAGTACAAGACCGCTATTAGTGGCCAGGCATGAAACAGACAGTCCGGAGCTATGTGTCATCCTGCCAGGCCTGCTGGCAGTATAATCGTCCGACATCCTGCAACGTTGGTCTCCTCGCTATAGCGTGCCACGTTGGACATCCCTTTCTCGAGCATTTCCATGATTCATGTGACCATGCAGCCCAGTAAAAAAAAAAAGAAGAAGAACAAGAAGTGCTGAGAGAAGAACACGGCCAACAGTGGTTCCTTACATTCACAAAATATCGCATAACTTGAAGCGCATAGCTTCAAGATATTACATACCAGTGGTACTCTCAGCCCCGGATAAACTTAAGAGGCTTTGTCCAAAAATCAATAGACCTCAACAAAGTCATAGTCCATCATCAACATAAGTACGTGAATTGCGACGTCAATGTGGTCTACGAAATTCCGTGCTCCTGTGGGAGGTGTACGTCGGACAAACAGGCCGCTGTGTCAACGTGCGATTCCGAGAACATGCCTTGGCTCTTCAATCATCACCATCAGGACATCTCGCCATCTATGTCAGAGATTTGGGTTGTGGGGATATTTATGCAGCGTGTAGTTGGTCAGCCATTTAAAGTTGCGACGAGTCACTCGCTGCAGATGAGCAATTTAGCCAGTGCAGTACAACCGCTAGCCTGGGGTCTTTAACATGCACCACGCAGTAGTGATACACGACCGCACGCCGGTACTCCATGTCAGAGACTGTGCCTGCACCCCTGTGTTCAATCAAACTAAAGTCCTCAAGCGCAATCCCAGCAAGAGGGCAAGGGACATATATGAGGCTAAAACTATCATGACTCACAGTTCCAAGTGCATAAGTGCGCCCTCTGTCTCACTGTCTCAAAAAGAGCAGCAGTATCTAAACTATTTTTCTTAAATCTAGTGAATAACTACAAAATATATTTCAATCAACTTTTTTTTTTTTTGGGGGGAGGGTAATTCAATTTGATTATCAGTGTAGATTGAAGTGTCTTCTTCTTTCTAAGTTTCATCGCATTTGTCACTTCGATTACCCCTTTCACGATCATACAGTAAATACCTAGTTGCGAGTAGCGTTCTTTCCTATCTCTGTCTCCTTCCCGCGTTGTTTTTGCGCTACATTGTAATTATGCAAAACCAACTAGCCCAACAGCTCATTTTAATCCGGATCATTACCCGTCTGATCACGGCTCAGCTTTTGAGTAAGTGGAGTTCAAGCGTGTCATGCATTTACACAGCCTGCAGCTTCACTGCTCCACAGCCTATCGACCTGAAGGTAACGGCCTTGTAGAACGGAGCAACGGAACGCTGCTCGCAGTGCCCCGCGAGCTCAGCGCACTCTAACCCTTGGCATGACCCAACAAGCTTCAGGAAGCTTGGTGGGCTTCCTTCCAAACTTTCGTGCAGAGGAGCAGAGGAGAGAGACCTTGACTTCCTCGCAGACATTAAGTACGGCATTAATTAGCCGAGAATCCTGTATACGTGCGTTGAAAAGAGTCCCATTAGATGTAACGGTATGATCGCTCGCGTACGTTACTGGGATACAGAAACAGGTTAAGTAGTGCTCTAGGTATTTCCCGTGAAATGAACGAACGCTATCAACTTTTCAAGCATGATACATTTTCCTTTACATATCTACCTTGACATTTCGAGGTGCAAAATCTTGTAGTACCGCGGTTTGCCTGTCGCAGTGGGTGCTGACTCGAGAATTCAATGACACACTGAATAACCAGATGAATGAAGCTCTAAGCTACTTCTATGCGGCAAGCTGCTTCCAATCGCCGTGCTCCCAGCGGAAGTTGGCAGACGTTATTTTATTTTAGGCAAACATGATTCATATAATTTATAACGCCAAGTAAAGTCGAAGTTGTTTTGATGGTATAAGTAACTTTGACAGATGTCACCGTAATTCTACAATTTCTTCAGTAACTTCGGTTGGATATTCACAATTGTGTTCCAGCCATTATAAACAAAACAAAGCGCCGTGTTCCACAATTTACTCTATCTACTTCCAGGGTAAAGGTTTTGTACCTTGGCGTCCCAAAACCTACCCGCGTCCAGCACTTTTCAATCTGTGTTGTCACGTGACACGACCCGCCGGAGTAACTCGGATCCATTTGAGTAAGATGTGGAACAGAGCCAAGAACGCGCGCAGTGTTGCATTATGGAATCTCTTAGGCGCTCGTTTCCGCATATAGCGGTCACGTCGACGTCAACGCCGCTATATGCGGGAACGGGCGCCTAAGAGCTGCACTCTATGAAAATCACACTACTTAGCTCTAATTAAAACTGTCCTATTTTTCGTAACGTGATCAAGCTCCTGCCGATACCTACGCAAAAAGAGTCGGGCCAGGCGATGAAAGGAAGGTGGTTGATTAGTCGGTGAGCGTTTAGCTTTCACCACAATGTCAGCCTAGGGGTGAACGGAGTATAGGCAGCCAGTCAGTCTCAGATGAAATCAGCTGCTTTGAAGCGGCTGGGGTGATCGAGTAGATTAATTCCTACGCGGAAAACCAGCAAAAGGCTCTCGTTATTGGTAGTTTTTTTTCCTTCCGCACAAAGAAGAACGTCCCGGTATGCTTTACATGGAGCCAACTACTTTGTTTAACTTCGCGGTGAATACCACCAAAATCCACCACATTCAGGCAGTCAGGATCCTGCGGTATTATAAGTGTATAAGTGAAGGTCTCTTTCCGTTCAAGAGAGAATGTTCTGATTTGACATTGACACCAGCAGACCCTCAACTGATTATTTCCTTAATTCTCCACATCTTCGAATGTGTGTATGTCTAAATTGACGACGTTCTTGTTTTTGGCTGGACCAAAAAAGAGCCCACAGACCGTCTGCGTGAAGTGCAGCGGCAAATCTCGGTTCCTGGAATGAATCAAAACAAGTGCCTCTTCGATATGTCTGAACTTCAAGTTTTTGGGTTATAAAGTAAGCGCTGAAGGGATTGTTCCGCTCCAAAAGAAGGAAGATATTCTTGACGCTGTCTCCATGCATCTTCGCGGACATCACCCAACGCCGTACTTTCTCTGGGGATAGTGAAATGCTACTCTTGCTTCGTCCCTCTCTTGGCGTCCAAGCTGAACCTCTTCAAAGGGTCCTACGGAAGGACGCTTCATTCGTCTGGGATAACTAGGCAGACCAAAGTTTCAGCAGTCACGACGCCATCTGCCAGAAGAGTAGAAATGTGAATTCCCACGGTACGCACCACCGTATGTCCAGACGCATCGGCTTATGTAATCGAGGTTGGGTTGCAGCAGGACTACGGCGAAGGCATCTCCACTGTCGCGTTTGCCTCAAGGGCACTGACGTTGATAGGGCGGCTATACGGACTATTCATTGGCGGCCATAGCTGTGTGCGCGACTGCTGAGCGCGTGCTGACGGCGAGCTTCCACAGTTCTTTTGCAACGTGCATTCCGCACCATCAAGATTGCTGGTCTTAGCAGCCTATTAATGTGAGCTCGTTGTGAGCATGCGCTTTTAAACATTGACTTCAAGTATGGCGTCCAGTGAATACTTCTATACTCAGTGGAGAAAAAAAAGCATTGGTGTGCTTCTGGCGCGCGAAAATTGGCACATTTACTTGAGGGGCTGCCACTCCACTGTTCGCCCAAACCACCAAGCATATAATGTCTTTGTTTTCCACTGGGGAGTAATAATAGTAATAAGTTCCATTTTCACCCTCAGTTCATATAGGGCGGTTGAACAAAAAGATGTCGTGTGCAACCTGATGAGTCACGAGTCCTCGCCCACAAAAATACGAACAAAATGCATAGATATATGTAATCACAATTTACAATACAAAATGATTAAGGTATTCCTGATATGTTTTGATGCGGTGAAAATGACAAAAGCTCGTAATTAGGCATGGAAGTGATCGAATATCCTTTTAGCGACAATTCATTTAATTCTATATTTTTAGAGGCATGAAAGTTAAGCATATTTTGGAATGGTGTACTTTAGCATTCGTGTGCCATGATTTGTTCTTTTTTAAAATCACCTCCCAGTATTCAGCGTGACGGGTAGGGTAAACATTGACATTCTTTGAAAGCTCTCCAAGTTTCTTCAAAAAGTTGGTATTTCCAATTTCCTACTAATTTTAAGCTCATACGAAGTCTCTTGATCATACAGCGACTGTATGTTGATAATCTGGAAATTCTGGAAAAGGTCAGCCGTGTGAGAGTCATATGGAGACTGGCATTGCCCCTCAGTGCTCTTTTCTGCAACAGTTGTATTCTTTCCAAGTTTGTAGAAGTTGACGTACCGCTAACTAAACGACAATAATTCAGGTGGCAGTAGAATAAGGAGTTATAGATTACTAATATGGCCTGTTCTGGTAAAGTATAACCTTGGCGTTTTAATATACTTACAACTTGTGATAGTTTTGAAATAAGGTAAGTAAAATGACTGTCCCATGACATGTTTTCTAAGAAGTAACGACTAGAAGCCTAAAATAATATACTATCTCGATTATGGTCAGCTGTCTTAAACTTCTTTTTGTGGTAACAACCAATTTATTTTTTGGATGGAAAAAGCACCGCTTTTGTATTCTTAGCATTTATTTGTAATGAATTGGGTTGACTCCATATTTCTAACCCACATAACGCGAGACCTGCTCTGTCCAGTGGTTCTCGAAGATGGTCCGCGGACCCTTTAAGCCGGGTCCGCGGGCTGGCATTCCTAGGGGTCCGCGAAGCTCGGCCCCGGCTAGTCAAGCCCAGCAATAAAAGTTGTTCTTTTTTCAGTTTGAGAATAAATGTTTCTAGCTTGTAGGGCACCTCTGGCGGCTCCACAGCCCAGTTGCCCGACCGTAAGGCAAAGGCGCCGAACTTTTTCCACGCGGCGGCGACATCACGCCGGCCACGCGCACATCGAGAAGCGCCGCCTTGATAAGGAAGATCAGAGGCGGCGCGCAGGAGTCGCTGCCTGGACTCCGGCACCGCTGTAGCAGCAATGTTAATCGTCTTGTCCATGTCCAATTAAATGTAGTTTCTTGTTGTTGAAACCGTTGGCTCCGTGTTGCTCCCTCCGGGTCGAGTATTCAGCAAGGCAAACCGACCACAAGTCTTAGGGCCAGTTTTCATCGTGTGTATGTCAATGAGAGAGGTCTACTTCACACTAGCCATTAGTTACATCCATTTATTTATTCATTAACATATTTAACCTTACATCTTTCCTCTCCTCTCCTCTCACCGATGAACTGGGTCCTCCATCATCTCTTCCGATCCACAAGGGGTCCGCGAAACATCGATGGTTGAGAACCACTGTGCTATGTCAAATAACTTTATCAGTTATTTCTGGCGGAAAAAGAATTAAAGACGTTTACACCCTAAGGTAATGCCAAATCAGAGCGGCAGCTTTTGAGGAGAGAAGGAGCGGAGGGCACGGAGGGGGGACGGTATGCCCCTCCTAATCATCCGTACCCTCTCCTCCTCCCTTCTCATCTACTTCTACCGTGCTCTTTACCTCCTCCTCCTCCCTCTGCCTCCCTCCTCTCCCTCCTCCCTCAGGCGCGGTGCATTATGGGAAACGTCCCCTAATGCAACGCGCGAGTCACCGCGGTGCATTATGGGACGTTTCCCATAATGCACCGCGCGGTTACGCCGACGCGTTACGGTTACGGCGACGACGACGCGTTGCGCCAACGGCGACGGCGACGCCAACGCCGCTCGAGCCGGAAATGGGCGCCTAAGAGCTGCGCTCTAAAAAGTAAACTTCAATCGTCAGCATAGTTAATTAATTTTACGTTTGAATTAATATTTACAATATCATTATTATATACATAGGGTGACTGAAATAACTAGACTCGATCTAAAATGGGCCGTAAAAATTGATGTCTGCACGAAGCAATCTAAATTTCTCGTCAAAGGTGTATTTCACCTTAGAAAATGTCTATCTGTAAAAAAGTGTAAGCCGTTTACAACTCCCTGTAACGCCGAATTAGAGCGCAGCTCTTGAGGGGGAGGAGGAAAGGGTACTGAAGGGGGGGCATGTGACCTCGGGGGGGGGGTCACGTGACCTCGGGGAGGGCGGGCCACGTGACCTCGGGGAGCGGGGGTCACGTGACCCTCCCCCCTTCTCGAGGTCACTGAAGTAAGAACCCGAGGTCCTCCCGAGGACCTTGGGGGAGGGGGGGGGCTCGTGGTAACGCCGACACCGACGGCGACGCCGCTCAAGCCGGAAACGGGCGCCTAAGAGCTGCGCTCTAAAAGTAGAGCCAAAAAATGAAAGCCGCTTACAGCTCCCTGTAACACCGATTTAGAGCGCAGCTCTTGAGGAGGAGGAGGGAAGCGTACTGAGGGGAGTGTACACCCCTCCTCCTCCTCCTCACTTCCTCATCTTGCCTGCTAATCCTAACTCCGTGCGGCGTCGGCGTCGCCGTCGCCGTCGGCGTAAAGGAGCATTCACACTGAGCAAAAAGCGCGCGTTGTCGACGCGTCGACACGTCGTTTACGACGCCTGGCGTCGTAAAAGACGAAGCAGTCACACAGGGCTACCCGACGGCGACGTCTTCTCGGGGAACCTCGCGTTTGTCGAGAGAACACGGAATGCTTCGTACGATTGTTGTTGCCTTGCCTTCGCGATATATGCGCTATCTACAACGGCGATGATTATATATACGTTTACACTCCGGTTATATGGAGCATTGGCGAAAGGCACGGACTCGAGCGGGCAGCTTTAGAAGTTAAAACTTGGAAACAGCATGAAATAAACAGAGGGCAAGAACGAGAAGTAAACGAACACAACGCTGACTGGCAACTGAAGTTTATTCCTGCGAGGAACAGAAAGGAAAAGAACTGTTGTATTCCGTAGTGGTGGGTGCACACAAAGACTACACAACACATTGGTAGTGATCGCTCCCGCACAGTCGGAGGTCGGGACACACCCCAACTTCGGTGACAGCTTTCGCGCAAACGATGAGGAGTAGTTTCACGGCGTCGTACACGCACATAAAACACTGCTCGCAGTCAGATGTTAGGCGAGTGCACGAATCCTTCGACCCCTCTGCCTTTTCACCTTCATTGTAGGTCGAAAATAAAAACAGCGAAAACATGTCCTAACCGGAAAAGGGCGACACGGCACGTCCGTACGCTTGCTGATTGGCTCAAGCGCGCGCGTCGAGGGAAGAATTGGGTCCAGAGGCGTCTTGTCCCTGCGCCGTCCTCCTCAACGCGCGACTTTTTTCAGAACAAAAACAAGCGAAAAATTCACCCCACGACGCGCGTCTTTCCGCTGTGTGAATGCGCCTTAACAGTGAGGTCACGTGACCCTCGCGACCTCACGGGAATCGCGTAACCTCGCTTTAACGCCGACGCCGCTCAAGCCGGAAACGGGCGCCTAAGAGCTGCGCTTTAAAAACTTCCCAGGGTCAATGATAGACGGCGACGCAGATGACCAAGTCGAGTGACGGGGCGCGTTTGGTGCACGTATTGATAGAGGCTTCGACAGCAGCGTCGGTAGGTGTAGCCGACTAGCGGAAGAAAGCAAACGACACGCAGACCAAATCCATTTGCAGCAAAAGCGCCGTCGTTATGCAACACGTTTTTTTTGTTTTACGTTTGAGTGTTGTTTTTATTGTCCGCATTTATTTTTAGACACAAGGTACATGACAAAAATATTATGTTCATTTTTTATTGTCCACCTTTATTTTTAAGCCCAAAGTACATGACAAAAATAATATGCTCATTTTAATAGACCATGGTGGTCGCCAGCAGTCTCGATATGGCAGTAACGTTATCTATCAATACGTGCGTCAAATGCGTCCCGCCAGTCGACTAAACCTTCTGCGTGGCCGTCGCCGTTGATCCTGGCAAGTTTTTCGGCCCTACTTATTACGGAAAAGGAGCTACGCTTTGTAATTTTACAAGATTAATACCGACCTATGAAATACACCTTTGACGAAAAGGTTTAGATTGCTATGTGCAAGCGCCGATTTTTACGTCCCATTTTAGATCGAGCTTGATTATTTCAGTCACATTACACATTAAAAATAAAAGGACCGGATATACCACCATCTGGTACACCATAACAAATAGGCTTAAGAACGGAGGAATCCCCATTCACACTGCATATACGCTGCTCTAAGTTAGAGGTCATCAGTTGCAAAGGCGTGCCCTCGGATACCGCAGGTGTATAATTTTGATGGTAGGATCTCATGATTGAGGCAATCGAAGGCTTTTGTAAAATCCCCGAAAACTACTTGTACAATTTTTTCTTTGAAACTTTGCTAAGAAATTATTTTTGAACGAGTAAGGCCGCCTCAGTTGACTTATGCTTTAAAAACCCAAACTGGGAATGAGTTAACAAGTTTTGTTTATTTAAGAAATTAGTCAACCGCTCGTGAAGTACTTTTTCAAGAGCCTTCGGGAACGCAAGTAATATTGAGATTGGTCTGTAATTACCCATATCATTTACACTTCCCTTTTTGTGTAGTACAGCCACTTTAGCTATCCGCATCGTCTTTGGAAATATATCTGTAGCTAGTGAAAGATTTTTATATATATGTCAGCACGGGAGGTAAGAAGTGAACGACATACTTTGCCGTCTTGTTTTAATACCATCCACTTCCCGGCTTCCCCTATTTTTAAGTTGTGAAGAAACATTTATTACGTCCGGTTCATGAACAGCTATAAAAATATTGAGTGATTATTTCTTTGATCACTAAATGGAGAACACTGTATAGTGTCGACCGTACTCACAATGTTTACAAAACTATTGTAAATGCATTCGCTAATAAACACCCGTCAATGCCTTCGATGGCTGAGGTACAACTTCACGATGGAGCTCCAGCGAGGCGCCTTCAACCAGGTAGCGGATGCCCGGTCCCGCTCGTTTATGCCGCAGATCGAAGAGAGGATGAGGTTCGATGGGGTAATCCCATCGTGCATTGCTTCGGACGACGGGTGCGTGACAAAGCAAAAGCTACAGGGAGAACTGGGAATGACGTACTGCTCACCGCAATGATGGGCTATGGACCTCAAAGTTGCCGCCGATGAGCGCATGCTTATGTGGCGATCTTTTAGAATCTAAAGAATGTGACGTCACGATGTCATGTGACATAATAGCGTCACGTAAATCTGTGCGTCACGATTTCACGTGACGCAACAGCGACGGTTCTTCATGACGGCTCATTACAACGGTTTTCGGATAGAACTCGTCTAGTTAAACATATGTGTTCAAAAAGAACGTTTGATGTGAACGTCAATGCTTGAGGCTGCAAAAGTGATGTAATCGTGCTGGGCAATATTTTGTTTTCCTGTTTTGTTCAATTTAACTATCTTCGTGATTTTCTCCCCGTCCTCGTTTTTTCGGCTCTATCGTCTCAAAAAGAAGAAATGGGCGGAAAATGTTACGTCTTATTAGTTTCAATTTTATTTTATTTTTTTCTTTATGCTCATCCTACTACTGACAGGGTTAGAACGGCATGAATGTCCTTCAGGTTTTTCGCGTCCAGCTCGCGCTTCCGACCGTAGATTGTCAAGCTGCATCATGCAGCTTTTTTCTCGGTCTCCCTCCGTCATACACTTTTGACGGAAAATAAAACATATTATTATTATTATTATTATTATTATTATTATTATTATTATTATAACGCATCGGAGTCTTACGAGCCTCCAGCGTGCACGCGCAGCCAAAGCACGGTGGAAGGCAACGAGCGCGTGATGGAGGACAGGCATCGTAGCGTCACTGAATACTGTGGCAGCGCACCGCACTTTGCTCCTTGAGCGCTTCGCCGACTACAGACTCACTCTAGCCGAGTATGCTCCGCATTGCTGCGGCATCATTGGACGGCAGAAGTCACGTTATACGTGTGTGGTCACTATATTCATCATCATTTCGAATTGCCGCAACACCGTATCGCCGCCAAGAGCCACTATATTGTGGCTAGACAGATTCTGCTGCAACACTCCGGGTCGCTTCTTCTCAGCCATTTAGCGCTGTGACGCACGTGCTTTCAGGGAATCGTATCTTAACGTTGCGTATTTCGCGTCTCCTACACGTCTGCTTATTATGCCTTGAGGTGCAGAAGCAGGTCAGAGTAATTAGGAAAAAGACTCTTCCGCTTCTCGAAAGGCAAGAACACTACTGCGAAAGGGGGTGGGGGTATTTGGCTTGCGAAATAATTCCGAGCCCAATGCAGCAAGCGAGCTTTGTGAGGTGAGTGCAGTTTGCCGGTCTTCTCCGCCCATCGCTTGTCGCTGCGTAGCCGATCAGGCCGGTTTAACTGAGCTTGGTTCGTTACGAACGATGCTCGGAAGAATGGCTGCTTCTAAATAGGATTTCGGTTGCAGTGTTTTAATGCGAAAGCATTAACTGTCCCATGGAGCGAACCGGCGTTATCAGCTTTTGAAGCCGCGCGCCAAACGGCACTTATATTCCCCTGCCCCAATGGAACAAAGCCTGTAGTCTGTGACAGCGATTTGATGGATAGGCTTCCATTGGCTGACGCGCGTCATAGTTTCAAGGAACGAGGCTCCCATTGGCCGGTGCGCGTTATAGTTTCAAGGAACGCCACCCCATGGCGCTGCGGGCCCGCGCCGGCAGCGCGCAGGTAAAAGAAACACGGTGGCGCGCGCTCGGCCGCTTCTGCTCCTCTCGACGCCGACGAACATGGCGGCGCCTCAAGCATCTACATCGTCGGCGGCCGCAACTTCGGCAGTAGCGAAACCTGCCCGTCCACGGAAGTACACCGCAGACGAACTAAGGGAGCGGAAGAACGCAGCACAACGAGCGAGGAGGCAGGCAGCGAAATCCACCATCTTCGTCAAGTCTCCGAATACACGGCGGGCGGAACGGGCAGCGGCGCAGCGCGCTACGAGACAGAACAAAGCCTTTCGAAAGCGTAAGGCACAAGCCGATCGCGATTCAAAGCGCCTCAGGTGACAAGAGGACGAGGACCCTTCGAAAACGCGAGGTAGAAGCAGTACGTCGCAGGCGGCATGCTTTCGCATTCACAACTCTGAAGAAGCGCTTAGGTGTCCTCGGACTTTTTTTATTCAAATCGCTTCGCTTCGTATGAAGCGTAGAAACCAATGTAAGGAGTAGCTTTGCATGTGAAATCTGGAAGAACGACGGTCCGGATGACTCCTAACGCAATTTCAGCAATTGCTTTTGTGTGAATGGGCCCTCAGGCGGTTGTTATTTGAGTTTTTTTTCAGTACTTTGCTGTTTTCTCGCCTTGTAGTGCACAAAACACGATTGGAGCCTTCATAGCACGGTCTTAGACAGGACACTTGTTGTCCCGAGTGAAAGATATACATCTTGCAGATTAGGTAGTATGAATGATGAACATCCTTGGTGTTTACGATTTAGAGTCATTGATTTTATATCAAGCCATCCTCGTGACTCACCGTCAGTTCAAAAATCTCTGCAATAACCGTTTGCAGAGACGCGTCAACTTTCAAGAAAGCTATTGTCAAACTATCAGAAGAGTTTGAGACTGTTTTATTCTATCCTATTTCTGTCCGATTCAGAACATCTTATATGCAGTTGCAAATAAATCGACGAAATGTTGTTCCGTTTAGACGACGGTCTTTTTCATGCTTAGGAAGCGTAAACGAACAAAATAAAAACAAGCGTCTTAGTATGAGGAGATAAATAAACGGCTAAGTTCGATAAAGTTTACCGCTGCAGCGGGAGCACGGCTCAGACCACCCTCATCGAGCGAATTATTGAACTGTCCCGATGTTTAGGGAGTGACTGGTAACTTTTATCTGAATTCGATGTTTGACCAGTGCGCTACAAGTGATAATCTGGGGTCTTTAACTTGAGCCACGAAGTAACGATTACACTAATTAAAACTTTGTTTTAATTCTATACACGTTCGGTATACAGCTAGATTGCAAAGTGATTGATGCCGTAAATGATTTCAATGGCAACTCCGGAACATTTTCTCGACTTTACCGCTCTGTTATACTCCGACGTCGAGCGTAGCAAACGCGGCCTAGCGCAGCGCACACACATACTGATTGGTCGCAGATATTTCAGTTCCTGCTCGCCGGCCAATGAAACGCGCACGTTCCGCGTATACGCCGCGTTCGCTGCACTGAACGCCGGAGTATAAAAGAGCCTTGAGGGTTACGACTGCTTTTAGTGAAGAAAGTGTCCTTGAAGTACAAGATTACGTTTTCTTTTTCTCTATGCCTTGTGTAGTTTTGTAGATTTTGTATCACAAAGTTTTGTTTGAGGGGCTACGGCAAAACCGAAACTACTGGCTCGAGCATGATGGCAAACCTTGTGATCAGCTGCATGGACATCGTATGACGGGAAACTCGCACCGCGCTTCGCAAAGCGTACGACTGGCCAAGTCGCAAAGTCAGTTCTGATCAGTCAGGTAAGATGCTACGGCTGTTTTACTGCGTTCCTTCGTATATATCAAACATCTGTAGCAAATATTCATACATATTCATAAAGTTGCCGGCCGAAAATTGAGTTTGCCACGATGAACGCAGGCTCAGAACAAGCCCCCACTTACCTTTTGAGATCTACATTGTTGGTGGTGTGAAATACACGTTGCAGAAGCGTTGTGGAAGCTAGCCACGGCGTGCAAGCGTATGCTCGCACTGAGTGGGAACGTGCTCGACTATGGCGACCAGTGAATGCCCCCTTCTGCACGACGACGCGCTTGAGCGAGCTGGGAGTCAAGAATATTCGTGCGCGATCGTTGAGAAGCACTTAGAAACTGCGGCCGCAAAAGCATAACATAACAAGCAGAAATGGTTTGCTGTGGCGGCTGAACACGAAACAGAGAAACATGGCAAAAGTAGTGTCAATGCGATCAAGTAACCTCCTTGAGCACGAACATTGACATTGGGGCGCAAGGTTGCTTGACAAACAGCCAACCCGCTGAATGCTTGCTGAGACGCTAGTGGTAGCCTTATCATTAGCGGTTTGAGACTGGATCGCGGTTTGCCATTAGTATATTATTTTGGCAGTGCTCGTCTTTAGTTTCCATAAATCAATATCACGCATTTGCTTTGGTTCGACTTTTGACTGGAGATACGTTTTAAAGTAGTATATCCACAGCGCCACATCCGGAAGACCTGTCGACAACGTTAACGGCGCACTGTTTATAAAGTGGAATATGGCGGCACGGATATGGATGAATTTTAGCGCCACAGCGCAGTCCCGAAAGGAAGCTTGAGAGTTTCGATGCTCTGGAAACCTACCTTTTCGGTAACTCTACGGCATGGGAAAGAGACGCCCTGCCATTTTCCTTATGCCACTGACTATGGTCATCTGTAGCGTCGCTACTCGAACAACAATTGGTAAGGTGCTGTCTAAATTCACAAGCGATAAGAGCGTCCTCTATGCCCTTTCTCATTTATGTGAAATTTCATCGGTGGATTTAGAGCGATAAAAAACGCTTCATGCACGCGCCTTTAGTGCGGTAGATGCGAGCGCGCGTTTGCACACACAAGGAAATACCACCGAAAAGCGCTTCAAAAGCGCTCCAAATACATCAGGAGAAATTCCCCTTTTTTCAACTCTTTCCTAATTTGAAGTTGAAAGAGAGTCTGCTGTATAACTTCGACTAGACATGTTGCTGCCCAATAAGCCTTCACAAGAACGAAAATAATTCATAACCTTATCTTCGGACGGCCGTGGTCTAGCTTTCAGAACAAATATCTCGAACCGCCTTTTATGAGACATAAGTTATATGACGTACGTTATGAAACATTCCGTGAAAATGAGAACAACTGAATCGAATTGAATTCTAATAAGAAAATTCACACCCCATGTACCTTGCCGTGTATTACGTGCGTGTTCGCCGTGTATAGCGAAAACGAGCCCAAACAACGGCGGATGCAACCCGAGACACCGGGAGTGGAGAACGGAGCGGCGGAGCCACGGACAAGCGCGGGACTGAAAAGCGCGAGACACCTGGAAGCCACAAATTGGGCGCGGTCGCAGACCAAAAAAGACGTTTCTCGTAAAACAAACCGATTGTAACCTAAACAGTTAAATATATATATATCCTTGCATTTTCCCAAATTAACCGGTACATCACAATGGCGACCAGGATGGGATCCACGCGACAAAGACAGATATAAACAACTGAGCGACATTGGAACAAAGGAGGCAGCGGTAAAGTGAGTGACACCCATGTCGTACCTAAAGAATGCCTCGCATCGGGAAAATCTAAGAGTTCTATCAAAAACCGGAATCATGATCTTTGTGCATCGAAAGGATCGAAGTGTTCTTCGCTGCGAACGACCTTCCGGAATCAAAGCGATCCGATGTTCTTCTCACTATCGTCGGACGAGAAATGTACAGACCAATACAGAACTTGCCGGCACCTGCCGAACGAAGCACCAAGATGTACGTAGAGATCGTTCAACTAGTGAGGAACCGCATCAACCCGATGCCATATGAAACGGTTGAACGCTACAAATTACATCACCGGAAGCAGCTGAAATCCGAAACCATCGCAGACTACGTAGCTGCGCTCAGACAGCTTTCACTGCGATGCAACTTCGGTGTTTCCTCAACGACCGTCTTCGAGACAAGCTCATTGACGGCATTAAAGGGCCCATGAAACGAATTTTGGGTTGGGATGAATGATTTTAAATTGGGACTTTACTAATCGCATATCGTTTAGTTGGCCAAAAGAAAGAGGCTAGAAAGTCAAAAGCCAGCTTTTCGGTACGAACATTTGAAAATATAGCGGACTATTTTGTACCTTCTTGCCTTCGAAAGCTCTCCGCCTTTTCACTATGATACATCCGCGGTTCCAAAGGCGCGTCACCGGCGCCAAACTGACGTCAGCAGAGCCCAGCTCACGCATTGGACACGAGAACTGCGTCACTCGGACGTATGCGCTTGTCAACAATCAATCCGTCGACGAATATTTGGATTCGCGTTCGTGGCCAATGAGTGCCCTGACAGAACTTATCGTCACTGGGGAATGACAAATTCTATGGTGTGCATGAAAAGCACGGTGAAAGCTAGGAGTCATAGCACCGGTGCCGAAGGAATGTCACGACCACGTGATTTCACAATTCGCATTTGAGTTGAGGATTAAAGCTAAGGAGGAAGAAGTAGGAAAATCGTTTCATGACGAAAGCATTCTCTAAAAGCTGCTGACTGAAGCGACACTGACATTTAAGGCGGTGGTCGATCTTGCCACCTCGATGGAAGCAGCCATGAAGGATGCGAAGAAAATAAGAAACGAGACCGAGACCAAAAAACTTGTCAATCGCTTGGCGTAAAGGCGGAAATACAAGATGTCACTTCAGAAAAAGGCAAGCAAAGGAAAAGGAATATCTCGAACAAGCAGGACCCCGTGTCACCGTTGCGGCAAATACAATCACGACCCTGCACTGCTTTGCAAGGAACAAGACTTGTAAAATGTGCGGAAGGACAGGACAGTTCAAAATGGTTTGCCGTGACAGGAAACGAGATCCGCCAGATTCAAGAAGGAAGAATGCACTAAACTTCACCAACCATGTAACTACACACAGTACACAGAGCTCGGGAGACGAAACTCCATTTTATTTCTTCGACTCAAGCCACCCGAAATTCATCACAGTAACTGTGGAGATTTGCAACAAACCACGTAAGATGGAGATGGAGACAGGCTCAACTGTGGCTGTGATTAATCTGGAGACGTTTAAAAAAATTCTTCCAAACATCCAGTTGAAACCCTCGGTAATAACGCTGAAACCGTACACCGGCAAGACCATCGTTCCGGAGTGAATGCTTCAAGTGGAGATGCGGTATAAAGGGAAAGTCAAGCTTCATGAAATCCAAGTGGTGAAGATTGAGAAACCTTCCATACTGGGAAGGGCATGGCTTCAGGATTTTCAAGTGAACTGGAAGGAAATACACAACGTGCGTGCAGAAACCTTAACTCTCGCAAGTGTGCTACAGAAACACGATTCCATATTTGAAGGTCCGAGAGAACTGAAGGACTACGCCGTGAAACTCTGCGTGAATGAAGATGCTCAAAGTTTCTCAGACTGAGGTCAATTCCATACGCCCTCCGACAAAAGATCGAAGAGGAGCTGGATCGTCTTAAGAAAGAGCACATAATCACCTCTGTGATGAGGAGTGAGTGGGCGACTCTAATTGTTCCAGAGATGAAGGCAAATGGACACCTGTACATATGCGGGGATTACTAGGTTACACTCAACCCAGCCTTAAAGCCAGATAGGTACCCACTACCGAAAACTGAAGATCTCCGTGTGAAGCTTGCCCATGGGGAAAAGTTCTCCAAGCTGAATTGCAAACAAGCCTACTTATAGGTCCCCAATTAGCGTAAGAATCAAGAAATCTCACTGTGATCAGTACACAGAATGGGCTCTACCAGGCGACCAGGGGGCCATTTGAAATAATCCCAGCATCAGCTATCTTCCACCGCTTCATCGAACAACTCGTTGGGAACGAAACACAGCTGCATTTCAGGATTATACATCGTGGTAACTGGCAAGAACGATCGACATCACCCGCGGAACCTGGACAGCGTACTGCAAAAACTCAAGGAAAGTGGCCTTCGCATGTGAAAGGAAAAATGCTTCTTCATGAAGGACTCCACCGAGTACCTAGAACATGTCGTATACAAGCAAGGGATCCATCCAAATTCCAAGAAGGTGGATGCGATCCTGCGAGCGAAGACGCCAAAAAACCAAAAAAAGCCAGAGCACTTTTGGGACTGCTGAACTACTACGGAAAGTTCATCAGCAACACAGCCGGCATTCTACATCCGGTACATGAATGCTGCGAAAGGATGAAAGGTGGGAATGGTCTAGATCATGCCAGAGAGCCTTCAACGAAGCGAAGAAGGAACTCACCAAGCAGAGTCTGCTAGTGCACTATGAGCATGCACTTCTTCTGGAACTGCACTGTGACGCATCGAGTCATGGCATTGGTGCAGTACTTGAACACGTACTATTCAACAAACATCGGACGCCGATCGCCTTCATGTCAAAAACGGTCTCCAAAGGTGAGCGAGACTACTCTCAGATTGACAAGGAAGCGCTGAGCCTAGTTGAAGGCGTAAAGAAATTTCCCGAGTATTTGTTTGGACGCCAGTTCACGCTGTGGACGGACCAAAAACATCTGGTATTAATTTTCAATCCAAGTAAGGGAATCCCAGGCACGGTTGCAGCAAAAATGCAGCGATGGGCAATCATGTTGTCACGGTATGAATTCGACATAAAGTATGTGACAACCGATTAGAACGTAGTTGCAAACATATTGTCAACACTCCCAATGACTAACAAGGGCGCTACAGAATTAAAAACTACAAGGATGGACGAAATCAAATGTCTCCATCTATAAAAGTTTCAAGTGCTCCCACTGACAGATAAGCAGATCAGCAGAGAAATGCGAAAGGACACCGTGTTGTCAAAGGTTTGAAGACTAATTATGGAAGGATCGCTGGAACAAGTAAATTTCGATGACATCAAGCCTTACTTCCGTGGCAGAACGGAGCTAACCATGGAGGTCGACAGCTGTATGTGGGGAACACGCGCCATCGTACCCTCGAGGTACCGAAAACACGCATTGAACGTGTTCCATCAAGGTCATGCAGGGATGACAAATATGAAGGGACTGGTAAGACACTACGTGTGGTGGCCACTTTTGGATCGTGACATCGAAACGATGGTCCGAAGTTGTCGGCCGTGGCAGGAAGGGAGCAGCGAGGCGCCCAAAGTTTCCATACACCCGCGGGAATACCCAAAAAAGAAATGGCCACGCCTGCATGCAGACTTCGCAAAAGCCTTTCAAGGAAGGAATTTCTTACTGATCATTGATGCATACTCGAAACGGCCCGAGGTAGTGCCCATGACCTCGACGACTACGGAAGCCACCAGAAAAGTATTTTTAACTCTATTTGGAAGATATGGACTGCCAGAAAGGATGGTGACAGACAATGGCCCGCAATTCCGATCAAGCGAATTTTGGGATTTTATGAGAAGAAACAGAGTGCAGAAGTCATTCTAATCCCCAAACCACCCCGCAACGAACGGTGCGGCAGAAAACGTTTTGGCAACATTCATGAGGTATTTCAACACAAACCTAAAATCGGGGATGACCATGGAAGAGGCATGCCATAACTTCTTGGTGGTATACCGGAGACCTTGCACACAAAAACTGGCTCAACGTTTACCAAAATGATGACAGGAGAAGAATTTCGCACAAGGTTCAATCTTCTTAGACCGTCAATAACCGGTGTTGTGCAATCAAAACAGACGAAGCCGCACACCTCGCGCAACTCTAAAGAACGACACCCACATCAGAACGACGAGGTCTGGGCAAAAGAATATAGTAACGGCAAGAAATGGTGGAAAGGCGTCGTCGTCCGAGTTCTACGAAACCGAACATATAAGATTTACACGAGCGACGGAAATAGAGGGAAACGGCACACTGAACAGGTAGACATATATCCAAGGATATAGCCTCAGGCACGAAAAAAAAAACAGCATCGAGAAAGTTCGCCCCTTCCCACAGCCTCCGTCAGCGAAACGGTTCACCGTCTTCGATTTCCAGTGACGATTTTCCAATCAGGATTCAAAACAGTCGGAACAATCCTGCAACACCGGAGGTAGGCACTCTAAACCTGTCTGCCAGTGTGTCTGCCACGCCGATTCATGGCACACGTGACCTAGACAGGGAAAACAGCCCTCCTCTTCCCAGAAAATTATCACGGACGCGCCAACCACCTACGCGGATGGGCCTGTGAAAACGTTAAGTTTTTTGTTTAAGGGGGAGATAATGCCGTGTATTACGTGCGTGTTCGCCGTGTATAGTGAACACGACCTATTGAGCCCGAACAACGGCGGATGCAACCCGAGACATCGGGAGTGGAGAACCGGAGCCACCGAGCGGCGGAGAAGCACGGGACGCTTGGAAGCCCAGTCTGTGACTGCGCCCACAGACTGGGCGCAGTCGCAGACTAGAAAAGACGCTTCTCGCAATACCAACCGATTGTACCCTAAACAGTTTCATATATATATATCCTTGCAGGCGCGTAGCCAGGATTTGGTTTGGAGAAGGGGGGGGGGGGCCCGCCCATGACAAAATGCTGTATGAGGGGGAGGGGGGAGAGGAGGTCCCAGCAAAATAGAAGATTTCGGGGGAGGGGGGGGGCCCGGGCCTCATGCCCCCCCCCCTCCCTAGATACGTGCCTGTATCCTTGCATTATCCCAAATTAACCAGTACATCGTCTACCTCTACTTTTTCACTCCTTTCTCCTTTTGTATCTTTCGGTTTTGTTACCCAGTGTCTGGTTATATTTAATCCTGGTAAACTTTAACCGGGCCGCCTGCAATCTGGCTGTCTTGTTTTTTTTCCGTTAATCAAAGGACCGCCCAACGTCTGAGACGATGGGTTGCCCACGGGGCGGCCTGGATTTTATGAGCTCTCTTGCCCCCCCCCACCCCCCCCCCCTGTGTTCGCCGCCGATTTCTGCTTCCTCCGCTGTGTCGCTCTGATCCTTCGCTGCTCGAGATGCTGTCGAGGAAAAGGACGAGAAGCAGCCTGCCCCTTTTTCTTCATTGCTCCCCTCTTCTTATTTTTTTATTTTTTATTTTTCTGGCCTTCTCTTTCCAGCCTTCTTGGCCTCTCCCCTTGCTCCGGGAGCGCAAAGCCGCCAAGGTGTCTCCGGCAGGTGTACCAGTGACTGGAAAGCTCGCAGGAGGCGATCGATGCGACCAACGCACCAGCCGTCTGCCCGCTCGGCCGCAGATAAGGCTCGGTGAACGCGAAGTGGGAAATTCTTTGAATTTCAGCAAAGACGATGAGCGCGAGACCCTCTTTGTACTAGACAGCACTTTGGCTGCACGAGCACGTGCTGCGAGAGCAGCTACTAAAGACAACACCACCTCGCACGATCAAGACCCGTGCACTATACTTTGTCTCATCCTATGATGGACTAAAGGCCAAAGTCACGGGCCGCCAGGTCCAATCACGTTCCACGCTATAATATGACACGCTTACCATTGATTAGGGGTAGGGTGCCTTCATGTGCGCTTTGCTTGGAGTGATGACATCTGGTCATTTTGTTTCTAACGTTTATTTTTATTTTTTTGTTTTCAAGCGCGTGAAAGAGCGTGTCCCTGCACGCGCTAGTGGCGTTGACTGTGCTACAGCGACATTTTGTTTCCTGCAATTTCTTTGTATTTTCCCTGTGAGCGCGTGCTGTCAGCATCGGGTACCACAAACGATGGCATCACCCTAAACAGAGGGACATCGAGGCACTCTAATTAGGGGTAGACGAATAATGCCCGAATCCAAAAGCGCCGCATAATTTCTATAGCTTCGACGCTGCAAAGAGCCTATATGTTGTGGCTTTCTTTGCGATGGAAAATTGTTGAGTCACACAGTGCTCTTCGATTCGAACCACTGTCCACCCGTCCCCTCATCAGTAATCCGAGACGGAGGCACCGATACGGCCATCGAAGTGAAGTACCGCGCAATTTCTAAGTGGCTCGTGATTGGATCTGGCGCTCCGTAGCTTTTGCCTTTAGTCCATCGTAGGGTGAGACGAGGTATAGCATTTGTGCGTCATCATAGTGAGACTAAGCGGAGTCACAAATTGGACACGAGTAATGCATCAGCGTTTTACCGGGTCTCGTGTTCAATTAACGCGTTGATGGACGGTCGGCATCGGGCACGGGTTCATTTGCTGAGTTTGCGTCATCCGACTGCAAAGACGTTCCGAGGAGCAAGCAGGAAGAGGAAGGTGGACAGAAATGCGATAGCATTTACAAGAAACCAGGCACGTATCTAGGGGGGCCCACGGGGCTCGGCCCCCCCCCCCCCGAAATCTTCCATTTTGCTGGGACCTCCTCTCCCCCTCCCCCTCATACAGCATTTTGTCATGGGCGCCCCCCCCCCCCCCCCCCCCGAAACAAAATCCTGGCGACGTGCCTGCAAGAAACAAATCCGTTACCCCATTTCAATTCAAATCCGTCCGCATTCCACGCTACGACCTGATACAGCCAATAGGGAGTTTTCGTAGACCGCGCTCTCCTCCGCTCAGCCCTCCGCAACGAAAAAGCCGCTACCGCGCCTGCGCGTCGATGGCCTTGGCTGTAGAAACCCGGATCTCGTAGCGGGTTGCGGAGAGCGTTGCGGGACAGCGGCAACGATCTACGAAAACTCCCTATTCAAGCAGTGCCAAAACTGTACCGTTACGTCGGTCGTTGTCTTTGTGGGTGTGCTATCGCCGGCTGAACCATATTCAAGCACAAAAAAAATCTCAGGATCGCGGCGGCACATCTACTGTGCGTTATTATAGTGTTGTCGGTGACAGTAGGTGCATGAAGGCGACGAGCGCAGTGACGATGCATTTTTGGAGCTGTTGGATTGGCTCCGCAGGATACTACGTCGGTTGCAGCAGGACATAAAGTGACACGTCGTACAACGACTTCACTTCTAGAACGTATTACAAACATGAACCGCTGCTTGCGTCCCAAGCAATTTCCTGTCTTTGCAAGCCTGTCGAACTTGCTTATGTCATGAGTGCTGGAGGGCATAAATGCTTTACGAAAAACAAATTTGAAGATTTAACGAGGGCCTTCGGCTGTACAATTTACATCATGGAGCCTTGTCGCTTCAGTATGTGACCATGGGCGCCAGAATTGAAGGGAATAAAAATACTAAATTCGACGGAACACCTAGGAAAATGTTTTAGCAATAGGGACTGTTCACACACTTGCAACCGAGTAGGACCGGCTAAACAAGACCGGTTTTGAAGATTCTTGCGACGGCTCAGGACCTGCTCTGCAGCAGCGCACCGTCACAAAAAAACACCTTAAAAACCGGTATTGTTTTACTCGGTCGTACTCGGTTGCAAGTGTGTGAATGGGCCTTTCAAGGGCATGGCGTGAACATATCCGGAAGTGCTTGGTCACTACATCCCGCCGGTAAGAAGTACGTATTTTTAATTTTTTTTTGCACACATAAATCCTATTTGTTTTTTAACGGTTGTGGTTCGTGCTGCCGTCTTTTTTTATTTCTTTTGCATTCTCCTCGTGTTTTTGGTATTTGTATAAAGTCAGGTGTAAACTGGCCTAACTTACCATTCCATTACACTTTATAAATCAAACTGAATGAATCTGTGTCTTCAGATGCATTTCTCTCTTTTTCCGTTGGCAGAACATATTTCTAACACGTTATATTCCACCCGACAAAAAATAAAGCTCCCTGTATGGCACTAAATGAAGTCTTATAGAACAACTGCTTTAATAATAAAGTTATATTTTTTTGTTTTTGCAAAAAAAGGATTAAAATAAAGATAATGCTTTGCGGCCGTCTTCTTCGGAATGCTTTACCGGTAGTCATGATCGGCGCCACTCAATGAATCATAAACCTCGTTTGTTTCTCCTTCAATTTTAGGGTCTTCCGACCGCCACGTTATTTAGCTGTGTGTGAATAGTGCGTGGTTAGTATCAAATAGTGCTTCGCCCTTCATAGCCTTCGCAGTGCTAGGAAAACGCTGTAACGCTGAAGCGATAGGGATTACGCTGTGCTATTCGACGCAAAGGAGTGTTCGGACACCTCTGGTTTATTTAGTGTTGTTCATGTAAACTGTAAATGTCTAAAAAAATAGAAGTTAATAAGGGTGTAGCGAATTATGGTTGGAATGAAAAGCGCATAACCTTAGCTTTGACACTTAAAAAAAAAACGGTTGTGACTTTTTGTTGTTTGCATTGCGAAGGTTATGAATGACACAACCATAGCCTCCTATATAGGAGAAAAGCCTGCTCATTTCTCGCCAGATCCGGTCGCCAAAACTGGGAGTGAGAGAACGACAGAACATGACATAAAAGAGGCATATATACATATATTTTAGAAGGGCGCAGCCATCTTGAAATATCGTAATTTCTACTATAGGCGAAAACATTGTTTTGCCGTCGCCACGCCAAAAGAATACATTTAGGACATAAGCGTAACCGTCATCCCTTCTTGTTTTGTCTCCCCTTTATTTATTTTTTTAGTATTTACGGGTTGAAATGCTTTAATACTTTTTCGTCACTAATACCGGATAGGCCTACAAGGTAGTTGGGGACGAGAGTAAGCGGAAAATGTCTATAGACCTTTTTCACAAGGGCGCCGCCATTTTGAAATAACGTCACTTCCAGTATGGGCGAAAACATTGTTTTGCCATCGCCACGCCAATAGAATGCAATTAGGAGATAAGCGTAACCGTCACCCATTCTCGTTTTGTCCACCTCTATTTTTTTTTTTCGGGTTGAAACGTTTTAATATTTTTTCGTCGCTTATACCGGATATGCCTACTTGGCGGTCGGGGGCGAGAGTAAGCGGAAAAGGTCTATAGACCTTTCTCGTTTACTCCCGTCCCCAGCCACCTTATACACATATCCGGTTTGGGCGGCGAAAAAATAATCAAACATTTCAACCTGCAAACAGTAAAAGATTAGAGGGGAGGCAAATCAATAATGGATGATGGTTATACGCTTATATCCTGAATGTCTTCTATTGGCTTGGCGACGGACAAACAACGCTTTGGCCCATACTGGCGGCGCCCTTGTGGTAAACGTCTACAATGAGTTGGCGGCGCTCTCGTGAATCCTCGAGCACTTTTGCAATATTTTATATTTTCTTGTTTTTGAGAAAAAAAGGTGTTTGTCCGTCACCCTTCCACACCTACAACTTACCCTCCTTTCTCAGTCTCTCTGCACATCCTCTACTAGCTCTAAAGTTCCGTTCACACACTTGCGTTTGAGTACGAGCGACTTCAGCATGACCGGTTTTTACAGCACTTGTGACGGCTTGCGATCGGCTGCGGTGCTGAGGAGCCGGTCATAAGCCGTTACGAAAGGCTTAATAAACAGGTTTTAGCGTTTGCAGTCGTATGCAGTGGCAAGTGTGTAAACGGGCCCTAAGCCGTCACAAGAGGCTTACAAACTGGTCTTGTTTCAGTCGGTCGTAGTCGAACATAAGTGTGTGAACGTGCCTTTACTCTTACACCCACTTTCCTTTCCTTCACTAACCTTCACTTCTCTTTCCTTCACTAAACCTATTCTTCTGGTCAACCTGGGCGCCCTTGTCTGTGTTCTGTGTTCCTTCCTCGTTTGTCCTCGTCTCTTTGTGCGCGATTTTTAACCATGTTCAAGAGTAAAGGCCCCTACGCACATTTGCGTTTGAGTGCTGTGCGTTCCGTAATGGCAAGCGGACGTGTTGCGTTGCGAAGAGCGCGTGCGCCAAGCTTGTACACACAGTTGCGTTGACACGCAGTCAACCGCAGTCAAGAGCCAATAAGAACGCGCTATCGTCGCTAGCGGCTCATTAAGAGTAAGCGAAATCCACGGCAACATGGCGGTGCCCGGCGACAGCGTCGAAGTGTCAAACGCGCTCAAACGCGAATGTGCGTATGGGCCTTAAGCCGTCAAAGGACTACGAAAACTCTATTTTTCTTCTTTCGCAAAATGCAAAATGCAGAATGCAAAATCTTGAAGGCGCTGCCTTCAATATAGTGCCCCCTTGGTGGCCACTCTTTCTGCCTCTTTCACCTTGACCCGACGGTCAGTTCTTCTGGCGCGAAAGATGCAAGCTTTCCCCCTCGGCAGGAAACCATGACACACCGCTACTCGATTACTACTATTTTTAGCACACCTCCACAGATGAGTGCCCAATTATTAAAGGCAAGAAGACTTTGGACAATGGCATTGATCTGCTTCAAACGGGAATGGATCAATGAACAACCACAACAACAACAACAGCAGCAAAACAAAGCTTACCATACTTTAAAAAAGAAAAGTGGTAACATACGAAAATGATGCAGCAAAATATAAAGGAGACGGCTCAGGCAATAGGGCCGCGTGTTAACAAAGAGGCAGAGGCCAAGACGGACAAAAGAGCAGAGTGCTACGGCAGGCAGCACCGTTGCTGGGAGACAAACACCCCGTCAAGCCCCTCGTGCCTGAATGAAAGGTGTCCCCGTAAATGGGCCCAGATGCGTTTTCCGGTGTTCCTTCCGGTGTGCGGAAGTGAGCAGTGTGGCGTCAAGCGCGCGTGCCGTCGGAAGGAGCCAACTCGGGATGGATATTCCAGCCTGCGCCTTTCTCTTTGGCGCTCTTGACTCTCCGAGGTCACTTTGACAGACTGAGTTAGACGGCGGCACGGGTCTCGGCTGCAAGAAGTTCGGGATCTCTCCATTCCGTCACTTTTAGACAGTGAGGTCGTCCTAGAGGTCTAGGACGACTTCTAGGACGACCGCAAGGACGACGCCGAAGGTAATGGGACAAGTAGGGTCATCGGGTTATACGACGCTTTATTGCTCTAATGGGACAGGTGAGGCTTTCGCCTTATACAAGAACAAAAGCAAACATGTAACTTAGTTTGAGCTATTTTTTGTCGATCAGAGTCATCACGTACTCGGTAAAGGTTTGGAGAAGCGTAAGCCACTGTCACTGTCCATACATCATACAAGAGACGGTGTTCGCTCCAGGCATGATGCAAGACCTGCCTGCGGACACGCCTCATGCATGTTCGGACATGTTTGCTTCATATGCATAGTTATGCTTCGAACTCGTCGGCAGACAGTTTTAATACGCAGCGCAAGTTCTTCTGCTTCTTGAGCAAGGGTTGCGGTGATGTCAGAACGCCGAGCTCTGATTGGTTCCGTTTGGAAGGATAGTCCAAAGCTAGCTATACTTTGAGGTCTACTCATGGGTAGACCTCAAAGTACTATAGCTTGCATTGAGGTCTACCCACTATCCTCCATCTGAGCCGTTGATCGGAGCCAATCAGAGCTCGAAGTTCTGACGTCAGTGCAACCCCAGTGCAACCCCAGTGCAAGAGCAGGTGAACTTGCGCTTAGCATGACCAATGGGACAGCACTCTTCATACTATACTCTCGCTTCACCTTGTGTTGTACCGCAGGAAAGGCTACAAGCGCGAGCTCCTTGCTCTGGCACATCTCGGCGGCACAAGCTCTCGTGACTTAAGGGCAGCTGGCAACGCCATGAGCTCGCGCTTCTTGCCTTCGCTGCGGTACAACATAAGGTGAAACGGAGTATGAAGAAACACGCGTCGGACAGTGTCTGCAGAGCGTTTTTTATGATGTATTGCAGTGTGACAGTTTATTTAGTGCAACTTTGTGTGTACTCAGCTTATTCAAACGTTCTGCAAATGTACTGTGCAGAGGAAAATAGACCTCTTTCCAAATCTACTCGACCCCCTAGCGACAGAAAGCTGCGTAAAGCATCTGGGGCACCCGTTGACCACTAAGTTTCGGTTTTGATTTGCCAACGTCACTTCGCGACATCACGCAAAACCAAATACACCGCTTGAATTAAAAAAGAAAATGAGTTCTAACTTTATAATAATAGAGAGTTTTAGAATAGCGTAAAGACACTTGCGTTAGCACTACGTACAACGAGCACGCTAGCTGTGGACGTAATACGTTGCAGGCGCGTTGAACGCGCACTTTTAGTATAGCGGAAGGCAGGCGTATACGTAAAGAGGTTGCCAGCGCTTCATCTAGATGTGCTCCTGCGAGACTGCTTCAAACAATCCCAGGGGGTACTCGGTCAGGCCAATTTAACACCGCGAATCTCCTCACGCTTTGCTACGAAGTGCGTGAGATCTCTTTCCCGTTGCCTGTTGTAACGTTGAACGCTGTTCAACGTCTAAAGTTGTTCTTAGATTGAAACGAATAAAATAATATTTCTATCCGTGTTGCAACGTGATGTGAACCTCTTCACTTACAACACAAACAAAAACACTAGAGAAAAAATATATTCTGCTCGAGAAGGAAAGTTATCTCACTCGTACAGGTGCCATACGCCTTCATAAGGCTTTATTTTGAAGTAGGCCCACGCAATCTCAGCCGAACCAGGAAAGATATTCTATCGCAAATCCCTCGCGAGGGCGATCATCGTCTTTTTCCAATTCTTTTTCTCATCAGTATTAGAATAAGTCACGACCAATACCATAACGCTGTTACAGGATTTCAAAGTTACGGCTAGGTAGGACCTGGACAACGCGTGCACTTTTATATTCCTTTCTTCTCGGTCTTTCTCGTTCTTACTTCCTCGCGCACACCCATTCCTTTCTCCAACTCATCTTTTTTCGTGTTTGATCAAATCCCCGAGCATTTCCTTCCGCAATTTTTCCGAAACCAGCTGCTGAAAATATCCCCCTATATCAGAAAAAGCTGAAAACTAGAGCGCTTACAATGCCACCTAAAAAAAAAAAGAATTATATAAATACCCGAAAAAGGTTTTTGAACTGAAACTCATTGAATGGTGCTGTGTGAAGAAAGCGTAGAAACCTCATACACATACACATACAAAAAAAATCCGTTATGCGTAAAAACCTTATACACAGACGCATAAAAAAATCCGTTATTTTCGATTTTCGTGGAACATTGGACAAAGTAACGACAACCTCAAACATAAGCCTAAACTGGAAGAGGAAGGACCCGTTGGGGATAAAAAGGAACAAAAAAAGAAAGAAAGAGAAACATGGCCAGGGGTTGGCTGAAGAATTGGCTGGCTCAGGCAAGGTCGCGCTTCTCGATCGTTTTGAGCTGCACGCCGCCGAAGCCGCGCTCAAAGCGTAGTGATTCTTCCTGCCGCCATCTTTATTTCTTCTTTGTTCATGCATATTTTGTTTTTCTCTCTCAAAAAATAGAAATGATTTTCAAATCGAGGAGTTCCACCAGTGAGTTCCCCGTTGTGCTTCCGCCTCTTTTTTCATCTTCTCCGGATTGTGACTGCTTTTCTTTAGACTTTTCACGTTAAATCTGAACAAGCGGGACGGTTGTTCTATCGTAAAGTTCTTGGTCCTTGAACTTATACTGGAGCCGTAGCCCTACGTGAAACACGGACAGTTTGATTGACCAATCTCGCAGCGAAGGAATCATTTCTCTTCTCTGCTCCGCCAAGCTGCTCTAAGACCATCGAGTAATCGTTGTAACCTCGATTATTCGCTTCTTACTACAACAACCTCGATTGGGAGACGGTTTATAAATGGTATAATGTGAAGAATGGCATAGAAGTCGTATTATTTATTCTCCCTTGCCATTTGCTCACTCACGAAAACGTCGGTTTGCGAGGGTCTTTTCATTGTTGCAGAATGTCGGGCGTACTGAACATCCGCGAGGCCTTTGAAGCATATTTTCATCCTGCGTAGGAATTACTTGATTCATGATTTATACAATTGCGAGAACGACAAGTGCATGCAAAGGTGTGCTGCAATCGTACAAAAAAAAAAAGAAAGAAAGAAAGAAAGAATGTTTTAGCGTTAATAGAGCATTTCACAAATTCATGTTCCATCTAGTGGCTGAAATATCAGTTAAAATTGTAAGCTGATGGCGGATGAAATCTGGTACCTATTCATCAAAGGTAAACGTATGAAAGTTACGGTGTTTTTCACTGAACTGTTGTTTTTCTATTTGCTTCAGTTTCGATGGTGTCAAGAAACTACCACTCAAATGCGTAGCGCACAGAAGCTTATAGTTGAGCAAACCTCTTGATAAAATTAACATTTTACTGTCATGTCAAGAGCCACTGAATGAGCCACGCTTAGAGTATCGGCACCCTGTTACCCGGTATTGTTGTGGTCGCCACCATCTTGGTGCTTAGTGCAGAGTACCGTGGTGCAGAGCAAACACAACTGTCGATCTCCACAATAGACCGATCTCACCAGCTAGTTTGAGTACGCCACCGCTATCGCCACGCATCGTGGGAACTGTAGTTTTTCTGCACGAGCGACAGCCCCGCTGGAGTTCTGCACGGGCAGAGCACGAGATGTCACGAGCTATATCTTGCATGGGCGCCTACCTCTTGCAAACTACAGTTATGGTGGCATCGCGCATGCCTAGAAGGCTTAGTGACATCGGTCTATTCAAAAATGGTGTGGCGATCCGTTAGCTTTAGATGCGGTGTTAGCAATCTTATGTGATATCGTTTTGCTCTGTCACGAACTGTTCTGAAATGTCTGGAGGACGGAAAATCGTTTCTTGCGATGTCAAAAATAGCTTCAGATAACTGGCCACCGTGATTTTAAGCCACAAGATGGCTAAGTTTCGTTACTCTGAAGCGTAGCTTATTTAGTGGCTCTAGTCATGGGTTGTCTGGGGCGTGCCAAAACCTAGCATTCCAAGGACTTACATGACAGCCTCAAATGCCTAGCGCATAGAAACTTATTTCTCGTCACGGTGACATCGAAAAACAATACAGCGAACTAACCTCTGGATGCTCAGGCTCCGCATCCGTTTCTGTCTTCGATTTCTTCCTTCACCAGCCATGAAAAGGCCGCTATTCGCATGCACAGATGATACATACTTAGCTGATGATAGCTACGAAAGTGGCCAGATTGCATTGCGGAAAGGGTATATTTAAAAACTCAGGTGTTTGCTCGCAAAGTGCATAGCAGCCACAGCCGAGGTGCATAATCTAGTTGTACACTTCATTCAAGTGTCAAAATTCTGAGCGATGTTCCCCCCCCCAACAACAAAAAAATATCAAACTTAAGATACTGTTGTGGAACACGAAGACTCGCACAAGCGGCGTTGTGCAAGAGAAAGGCTCGCAGACAGCAAGAAAGGTCCTGTTTCGTCTTTCCTCGTGTCCCTGTTCTTTAGGCGCTTCACAAGTTAAGAAGAAGACGAGGGTCTGTGTGCCGGAAAATGGACCATGCGCGTCAAAACTGTATACGTCCGGTCCGACGTGCAAACTGTCGGAAAGATGGCTGCTCCGACTCGCCGCACTCGACAATTCGAGACACATATGCTTCCGACGTGTTGTGGCGTGGTTCTGTTCAGCTCCGCCCAATTCTGGGTGTCCCTCTACCGGGTGGATGGATGGATGCTAATGGCTGTACTTAAAACAGGCGGTAGCTTGCGCTACCTAGCCTAGAAACCCGAAAACACTCCCTCGCCGTTCGTGGCTTTTCTGACTTTAAAACAAAAACAATCTTTTTATTAGATTGCATTAAAGAGGGGGTTTCAAACACGCTGCCCGAGGGCCGCATGCGGCCCGCAACTCGCTGGGACGCGGCCCGCAGGCAACCGCCTACAATTCCCGGTTCACATGTCTCGAGCGCTAGAAATAGCATGCACCATAGCAATCTCATCTCCTCGATTCATTCTCGCTCGAAACGTAGCTCTACTCTTTTAATATATTCACACATTTTATACTTATCTGTGTTCATTTGCCCTTTGTTTCGCTTTATTTTTTGCTTTCGAGCTTTTTGTAATGTACAACGACTCCGCTACTAGGCTGCAAGCGCGAGCTATTCGTTGAATGATGCATCTAGTCTGCGCGAACTTTTGATCAGAAAGACCAACTACCAAAGATAAAGCTACGAGCTCCGGACTTTCGCCTTTAAAAAAATATCAACAAATTAAATAAAAGTAACTGGTATGAGTTGAGCTGGTTGGTACACCTCTATGAGGAAACAGCTTGAACACTAAACACTTACACACAGACAGGACAGGACATAGACAGCTCTGTCTATGTCCTGTCCTGTCTGTGTGTAAGTGTCTATACTTCGTTTCAGCTTCCGTCCGAGCGCAGCCAAAGCTACGTGTGGCCGGAGCCAATCACGCGCCGGCAATAGGTCACGCGATTTCGCCTGCACTTTTGTATCACTCCGCTGCGCCGCTGGCCGCCCGCGCTCGCCGAGTACTTCGTCTGCTACGGGTGTATCAAAGGTATCGTCTGCTACAGGTTTAAAAAGTGCCCTTTCACGTTCTGAAATTTAGTCACAGGGGATGTCAGTACGTAGGCTGGCCGCTGGCGTCTGTGTCCGAGCTTTCTACCTGTTCGGCATTTCGGCATAGTTTCGAGATGTAAGTACACATTGCAAGGTGCCCAATGACCCGGCCGTTGATGTTTCCTTGTATTGTCTGGATATACCAGGGCTCGAGGCGCAGTCCTTTCCACCTGCTTCTCGGCGTTCAATGTGATCGGCAGGTAAAGGGGTGCCCTGATTTCGCCGCGTATCAGTGAATTGTAGTGGCCCGGACGCTTTTCTTGTTTACAACGCAATCGCGGTACGACGCGGCCGGAGTCTCCTGCCGAATTTGAAAGTAGACATTCATCACGACCTCTCGCGCCTGACGCCCAAACGTGCCTTTGCGAAAGGAAGTTTTGAAGCGACTCGGTGAGGAAAGCAGCGAAGCACATGATTCGGCCATTACGGGAACGAAATCACATAGAAAAACCGAGCGCTGCAGCCGTGTTGCCAGCGGATGTACGTGTTTTCACCAAACCACATGCGTTTACATATATTAATAAAAACATAAACTTCAGATATTTAATTCCTTTCGTTGCAAATCGTTCTCAGCGGTACACATCTGGAATATTGTGCAATGTTTACGCACAAAACAGTTATTAAAAAAGAAAAACGTTTTGCGGACTACTTTATGGTGCGTAGGAATGGTCTTCTCGAAGTTGCGAACCGTCCTTCAGCCTTTGGCTGCGCTCGGACGGAAGCTGAAACGGAGTGCAGTGTTCAAGCTGTTTCCTCATAAAAATAATACGTACTTGTTCAGAGTGTTGTAATAAAAGTCGTCTTGAAAGCAACAACTGTCAAATTCACTCATATGTTTTTTTTTTTTAGTGATCTGCGTTGGCTAATTCCTGTGTGAATTGAGCAACTGGAACGACAGTGGATTTGCTCTTTTGTTCCATTCAAAATTCCAGCACGTTAGAGGTGCGTGCCATTTTAATTCTACAGTTGTCACACCGGGTCAGGGCCAAAAGGAGTGATATAAACAAATCAAAGCTATAGATGTCACTGGCAAAACTGTGAGTTTACGAAAAGACATAGAGCGCGTTGTCCTTCTTCTTAAATTCTTTGACACCCCGCTGTTTTACGTCGGCCCTCGACCTTTCCGATGTAGGCTATTTTGGCCGCCACACTCAAATGAGCTTGAGACCACTGCATTAAAGAGTGCATGTCTGAAGATTTGACGTGTTGCTACTTTGTAACTCATTCTACGGGATCTCAGCATCCCAGAAATCGAAAAATTATGCTCGTGCGACGTCTATTTCCCTACTAAAAATGTGGATCGAAGTTCGTGCCACGCCCCTTTCTGAGCGGAAAATCTGGAGCACAGAATTCAGCGGAGGCGCCGGCGGCGTGACGACGGGCACGCGTGCAGCCAATTGCAGCGGAGGCGCCGCCGGCGCCTCCGATGGATTTTGTGCTCTAGATTTTTTCCGCTCAGAAAGAGGCGTGGCACGAACTTCTATCACATTTTCAGTAGGCAAATAGACGTGGCACAAGCATAATTTTTGGATTTCTAGGATGCTTGGAGCCTGTAAGATAAGTTATCACCAAGAACAGACGATCTCAGAAACATCTTTAGTGCACCTTTAAGCACTACCGGTTTTCACCGAACAATCTCTTCATTATGGCTGCTTCAGTAACCATTCGTGATAGGCGGGAGATCCTTCGGTCTCCGCTTCGCAGAAGAAATGTTCCCGTAGGAAACATCGTGAAAGTTAAAAATTATTAGAAAAACGGTACCGAAAAAAAAAACCCACAAAAACCCAGCAGCTTTTATTTTGGAAAACCTAGAAATAAAAATAAAAGATCGATATTTAAACAAAATACAAACTAGCTTGAAATGACCTTCGTTTTCTTGGTATACTGTTTCCGATTAGGTGACTGCCCTAGTGATGCGTTTTTCTTTATTATCCATTTCCAGAGTTCCGTTTTTTCTTCCAGAAGTAATACTCGGAGTGCGCAGTTTGGAACATGAATATGTTCATATTTTTTTATTTTCAGCGAATTCATGTTCATTTGCTTCTCCCCCCAAAGTCTTCATTTAAATTAGGCCTGCCTCTTCCGCAATAGGATAAAATATCGACAAATATAATATTTTATTGATACGCCCCCAGTGCGAAACTCGAGGTCGAATGACGGCAAACGTGCACATGTCAGTAGACACAGAACAAAAACAACAACGGACAAGGACCATATATATGTTTTCTTCAAAAATTATCTTGTTTATAGACAGTCACTCTACAATCACCGCAATTTTCAAAGACGGCATGATATCGTCTCAAATTTCCTCTAAGTTTAAATTAAAAGGAGCGCGAAAGAAATGTTGGGTCTCAATAAATGATTTTCTATTGGAATTTTACCAATAAACTATCGTTTAGTGGGTTATAAAAAAAACTAGTACACGAGGGTAGAGAGCGCAAAACTGGCGAGCTTGGTACAAAAATTCTGAAAAATATAGCGGACTACTTCTTACCTCCCTTATCTGAGGCAAATCTCTCCGCCTTTTCACTGTGTTACATCCGCGGTATCCAAACACGTCAGCCGACGCCAGCTCTACGCATTGGACACGAGAACTGCGGCACTCGGATGTATACGTTCCTCAA